>JAADJF010000477.1:0-44368 GCA_012932015.1 Fusarium acutatum
CCCGCCAAATCTAGCCCCTAACCAACCCATCATTGGCCAGATTCTCAATTAACATTTGGGCCTGGATTTTCACCGCCTTCCACGTAGCTTTCTCTGCCCCTGTTTCCCGCGCCGCAGCTACCAAGGAGGCAAATGTATCACATTCTTTTTTAATTCAACCGTCCTTGCACTTTTTGTTCTTCGCGGGTTTAGACTTTCTTTCACTTTTTCCCAAACTATCGAAAGAAAGATGCCTGCGACGAATTCATCTACGGTCACTTCGAGGGCAAAGGGCGATAGTCCAAGCCCAGCTGCTGATAAGAGCCACGATTTCTTCTGGACATACACTGAGGAGCCTCATCGAACTCGCCGTCTCGCTATTATCAAGGCTCACCCCGAGGTTCGTGTTGCTAATTGGCCCCGCTGTGTCATGACATGTCGCTAATCTAGCCTCCATCTACAGATCACCAAGCTCTGCGGTCCTGAGCCTCTCACGAAATGGGTCGTCCTCGGCGTCGTCTCTCTGCAGGTCTTCCTCGCATGGATGCTCCAGTCGACTCCTTTCTTCTCATGGAAGTTCTGGGCTGTTGCCTACGTCTTTGGTGCCACTGCCAACCAGAACCTTTTCCTCGCCATCCACGAGATCTCTCATAACCTGGCGTTCCGAAGCGCTCGTCTCAACCGTCTGATCGCTATCTTTGCCAACCTTCCCATCGGTATTCCTTACAGCGCTTCGTTCCGAGTATGTGACCCAGATCACATTTCGATATCTGAAATAATGCTAACACTCTACAGCCATACCACCTTACCCACCACAAGTCCCTCGGTGTCGATGGCCTTGATACGGATCTTCCCACTGCCTTCGAGGCCTTCGTTCTGGATTCGATTCTCGGAAAGGCTTTCTTCTGCACTTTTCAGATCTTCTTCTACGCCCTGCGACCCATGGCCGTCTACCGCGTTCCTTTGACTGGAGTCCATGCCCTCAACATCGCTGTCCAGGTCGCCTTTGATCTCTTTCTCCTGAAGCACGCCTCTGTCAACTCTCTCCTCTACCTGCTGCTCTCCTCCTTTTTGGCCGGAAGTCTTCATCCCCTGGCTGGCCACTTCATCGCCGAGCACTACGTATACGAGACCGTTGCTCCTTCCGCTCGCGACCCGGAGAACAAGATCCCCGTTCCTGAGACCTTCTCTTACTATGGACCCCTCAACTGGTTCACCTACAACGTCGGACTTCACAACGAGCACCACGACTTCCCCGCAGTGCCCTGGACTCGTCTTCACAAAGTACGCGAGATTGCTCACGAATTCTATGATGACTTGCCCCGCCACGAGAGCTGGTGCTATGCCATCTGGCGCTTCATCTTCGATGAGAACGTTGGCATGAGTTGCCGTGTCAAGCGTAAGCAGGGTGGACGCCTTGTCGGTGGTGGCGCTGTTGCCGACTGGAAGCAATCCGAGATCGAGTCGATTTAGAAGCAACGCAAAAGTACATATGATTCGTTGTAATGCAGCTGCTTTGATATTTTGATACTGGGTGTGGCATGTCAAGGCCATGATCAACCCGAAAATTTGCTGCTTTTGGTAGCTTTTTGGCTGAGCTAGGCAACATAGATTCAGGCAAATATACTACAGAACAGAGTTATTGCATGGCGTTTTAGGGTATGGACAAGAATACAAATACAATCTTTTGAGCGATCACAAATCTCAGAGACCGACTCTGATCTAAGGAGCTATCACCATTTGGTTTATGTGTAACGGCTCCAGACTTTAAGTACGTAATATGTGAATAATTGAGCGGCTAAGCTTGCAAATGACCGGAATACACGAAAGATGAAAAGGAGAGTCGATGAGAGATACAAGTTAGAACTCCAAATTTATCAGTTAACGCAAACAGAATAATACGACACAAGAAAATACGAGAGCCGCGAGAGGCTCAAGGTAAGAGTGTACAGTCAAAGCTCCCGCCTCGGAAGCCACATCCTCCTCCCATCGCTTTTAAACTCCACAGCGAAGCTTTCATCCCAGCTGCAAGGCGTCCGAAGCCCTGCTGGCCGACACCACGCTGGCCTAGAGACACGGTCCACTGTCCCCAATGTACCTTTCCAAGTAGGTTTCGATTCGTACTGAGCTGCGAATCCTGCAGTATTCCGCCGATCGTATGATATGCTTCCTGATCCTATGCTTTAGCCTCGCCGTACTTTGAAGATTTATGCATCCGGGGATCCTAAGTCTCCGGCTGAGTTCTCATGAGCGTCGTCAAGCCTGTCTATTAGTTTCGTTTGTCGAAAAGATCCAAGGGCTGTCACTTCCTCCTTAATTCTAGAAGAAGAAGTAGGCAAGCAAGAAGCTAACCAAGCAAAGAATGGCCGCCATTTGCACAGGAACACCTTCGACGGTCTGGGTGACAGCTTGGGCGGTCTGGGCGAGAGGTCGTTTGTCATCATCGCTGGAGGCGGACTTGACATTGCGCTGTCGAAGACCACTATCCTTGAGAGCTACAAGCTGCTGTTCGGCCTGGGCAAGCTTAGCCTTGAGCTCCTCATAGGTCAGCTCTGCAGTCTCCTTGATGGCCGTTGTAGCTTGAGTGATAGTGCTCTTGACTTCGGACTCCTCGTATGTAGATTTGGGTTTCTCATCCTCATAGGCGGATTCTTTGGGTGATTGGTAAGGAGGGGGTGCTGCCGAAGATGAGGGCGACTCGTCTCGAATGCCAGGTGAAGAAAATGTACGCGAAACGTCAGGAGTGTCGTTGATCTAGATTATATCATTAGCTGTCAACCTTCGGATCCGAGTCAGTGAAACTTACACCGTTGGCAATAGCTTGCTTGTTAGGCGTGGAGATAGGTCGGTTAGGAGCTTGATCAGTCTCACCAGCCGCGAGCCAGTTGACTCGAATCTTGCGCTCGACAAGGTGGGCTTTGTCGGTCGTTTCAAGCTGGTGATTGAGTTAGTTTAAAGTCCGGATTTCGGGATCGATTGGCTACGTACGACATTGGCAACGCTGGCAAACTCCTTATCGGCGGTAATGGGGGCGGATTGGACAAGGAACTTGTCACGGCACTTAGCGTCAGGAGCGGGATCCTGCTTCATAGCCTGGAGGAGGACTAGGTGATCGTTAACGGCTGCCGGCATGCGCTTTTAGGAGCAGACTCACCAGAGACATCGAAACTCTGGCCGGCCTCGATGCGGCCTGCATTTGGTCGAACACAGTATCTAGTGAGGAGACGTTAGGTATGCGATCGGAATGGTTTGGTTTGAGGGGCAAGCATACTGTTTGGGAGCAGTGGTCTTGACCTGTTGTTCTTGTCAGTAAATCCGTCGCATGAGAATCGCTGATCGACTGACCTTGAAAGCCACGGGGGTAGGGTTGGGGTTCTTCAGAGTCAAGGTCTGGGAGACCTCGGTGGTGAAGGGGCCTAGCAATCATGTCAATCCTCGGAGACCCGTCATCGTCCATCGCAGATCACGCACGTCTAAAGGACAGCTCAAATGGCTCGATATCGACCGACATTTTGGCTTGTTATCGTGGTAGCGGTAATAAAATGCTGAAGTTGTTATGGTTTGTGGTATCGCGCGATGGTTCCTCGGCGGTAACCAAGTGGAAACGTGGCAACGGGAGGTAGAGTACAGTATGAAATGTCGTTCGTTGATTAGCAAAGGGGGGAGTTTGATTAAAGGTAAGTTAAAAGTATAGCAACACGAGGCTGCACCGAGTCGATAAGATTTGAGGAAGTTGGTCGCGTGGGAGAAGGAAGAAATTGGTGACGAAATGAAAGATTGGTAGCAGTGGAGTGTGGTGAGTTGAGTTGATTATACCTGGAAGGGGAATGGAAGGCAGGTTGACGTTGGTTTGTGTCTTTGGGACCTCCTACGACGTAATTGCTTCTGCTACGGCGCCCTATTCCTGGTTGAGTCGGCTCAACTTCAGGTGGTTGCTACAGGGCGCACGAGCCATCAGGGGGCTTAAACTCCGCTATCAGTCACTATTGGACCTCGTCTGCTCGCCATTGATTTCATGGAAATCCGTTGATTGAACAATGATGAAGCCACCACATACCTTATTCTTATTCAAACGTCATCTTTGCATTTTACCTCTGCTGTTTACTCCATTGTCTTGCAGTTGTCCACTATGTTCCTAAGTCTCCGTTTATTGTCCACAAATAAGGGTCTAGCTGGTCCACGATATGCAGGTCCTTGTATTGGTAAGCACCTGAATGGTTAAGCGTCTCAAATCAGGGAAGTGAGGGCATCATGGTACATGGTTTTAGAACAGATGCGGAGGGCCGAGGCAAACGTGAAGGTAGCGTCAGAGCTTGGCAGGTCCGTTAGCGCAGCCGTCATGAACTCACTAAGGTCGTCTTTGTTGAGCATTGACAAACAATCTCGAACAGTTTTGATACCCACCTCCATCCATATTCATTGAAACATTAAAAGACAAGGGATGAGCAAAGTGATCTCTTGTGTGGAGAGTCAGCTGCATTGATGGTTTGGGGCCGTCAAATGAAGATTTTTGCAATATTCGCCAAATGAGCTAGGAGAATGTGTCGTTATCTGCAACTCGTGGAACCGAAGAAACTCCAGACCATTTGACCCGAGGACTAACTATAATAACTGTTCAGCAAGCTTCCCCGGCTGAGTTAAACTTTCTAAGCACTCTCGTCACTTGTAATTGAGGTCTCGAGTTTTCCCACATTCTCTTCTAAGCTGAAGCAGCTCCCTCAAGCGCAACAGTCATGGATTGTATGAGTGAGTTGTTCATCGACGGAATTCGGAACTAGCTGCCTAAGCCGGGTTCGCTGCATATTCTCGAACATTTGAGACTCGACAGGCTGTGCAACTTGAAAAGGAAAAATTCTTCAAAGTGGTCAGACCTACAGTGCAGTTTATTGACTCTAAATGCTTACAAGAACGTGGTCAGCTCGTGGGCAGTGGCAGTCGGTAGTTATAAGGCTTGGGCTGTGTTGCAAACATCACCAACCGTTGCTCAACCCAGGCACGGGAGTGTCCTATTGATGAACTTTCGCGGCTGGCGCGATGAACGACTTGACTAAATATCACGACATGTTAGCCAATGGCTCACACTCAAAACTACCTGACCTAGCAACTGTTCGAGGGATAATAAGACGTCTAAAAATATCCTAAACATTGAATTCCGACGCTACGGATAAGTCAGGCTCAGCCTACCACAGTCCTCCAAATCCAACAAAAAGGTGGGTAGCTAGGCTCACAGAAACGCCATCTGCGGGTAGGACCCTCGTATTTGATCGACACGAGGCGGTGCCATGGGCGGCTACTCCATTTCTGTGCTCCTACGTTACAGTAGGAGTAGAGAATCATCCTGCGGCTGACTGAATTCTTTTGGAACAACCGCTTATGGCGTAAATGTGTGTGTGCTACTCCTGTCTCAAAGGTTGCAGTAGGGCTATTCGGCACTTGGCTTTTGTATTTCTACGAACAGATCTCCAGAGTCAGGTGGGCTGAATCCGAGAAGATCACCCCTTCATACGATATCTAGATAGATCTCTCGTATCTCTTGCAGTATAATACTCGATATTAACCCAGTATTGTTTCAACTTATCCTTGCACAACTCTCACCACCTTCATCATGGGCTGCAACAACTCTCGCCACATCCTCGAGATGGAGTCTCGACCTATCCGTCCTGTGACCATCTCAAGCCATTCAGTTGGCTCTGTCATGGCTCCCTCGTCTATCTTTCAAGACTTTCCTGAAACCTCAGAGTTGAGTCGACAGCAGATCATCGACGCCTTCCAACATATGGCCGAGTACCTGAACGAATGTGGTACATATGTGAACTGTGCTGTCGTTGGCGGTGTTGTGAACGCACTTTATCTGCGTCACAGAGAGACAACTCCTGACGTCGAGTTCCTTCTTCACGATCCTGCCTCGAAAGAGTACATCACACTCAGCAATGCTGCTAGTTTCGCCAACAAGAAGGCTCAGGGAACTCTTGGAGAGCAGTGGTTCAACAACTCGATGCAATTCTTCGTGCCTCGAAATGTCCAGGTCGATATCCTTCAATGGGCCAAGGACCAGCATGAAGTCATCTTCAAGCATCGCGGTAACTACGGCGGTCTGACAGTTTACGCTGCCCCGTGGAACTATGCGTTGTGCAGCAAACTCAACAGTCTCTACGACAACATCCGAGCCGATGATATGGAGGATGCAGTTGCATACTTACATCGATATCTGACTCTTACTCGCCAAGAGTCCCTCAATGGGAACCAAATCAACGACTGGTGCAGGACGTACCATCAAGACGTTTCCCGAGAGGTGCTGAATCGTCTTGGAGAGGCATATGCTCGAAAACACGGTAGCTGGCCGCTTCAGTGGTGAAGACGGCTGCAGGAGGATTAAGAATTTGTTTGGATGTTAGATATAGATGGCATGAACTTATGATGATACCCAGAGCTCATTAGCGAGCCCACTTAATGATAATACTTGTTTAAATCGGTAGATGCGTTTGCATATTTGAAGTTCGTGAGTCTGTGGTTTCGGGAAGCTTGTCTCTCGTAGATGTTCGTATTTGAGTGAGCATACCTTAGATTTTCCAGTTTTTGACTATGTCGAACTGTAGGAATTAAAGTCCTGAGTTGGATTATTCATCATGAGAAGAGAGAGAAATCACTACCTCCACTGTATCGGAATATCAGTCATGATCACGCCCGTGCTTAACCGTAGTAATCCCGGCGACGTCACTGAGGCAGCGGCTTGAATGACGTTCTCAGGCTTTACCTAAGCTTTGGTTCCAGCATCAAAGAACAACTCAGTGCAAAGGTATATTCCACCTTGAATTTATTCACGACTGGGAATTCTTCCCTGTACCACCAGTTCTCCGATACTAAAATAGTCAAGATCTCATTTCATTCTTTCCATCTTCATCTGCTCAACCCATCAACAGTTGCCCCTCATCCAACCCCACTATCACCAACTGTTACTAAACAACACCGCCAACATGCCTTCTGATCTCGATACCCTGCTCGATATGGGCTTTGACAAGGAGCGTGCTGAGATTGCCGTCAAGAAGACTGGAGGCCGTAAGTTACACCTTTCAGATGACTCGGTTCAGGCTAACTTTGGTAGTTCAGGGCGCTCTTCAGTGGCTTGAGGATAACCAGGACAAGCCTATTGATGAGATCAAGGCTGCTGCCGCTGCGAAGGAAGAGGATGATGACGAGGAGGACACAGAAGCCAAGATCGCAGAGCTCGAGACTGGCACTGCCAAGTCATTGATCTGCAATGATTGTGGAAAGAGATTCAGGAACCATGATCTGGCTACCTATCACGCGACCAAGACGTATGTCAACTTGACACAACTATCTTCTTGGGAAAGTTTGGCTGAGTGAGACTACAGTGAGCATACCGACTTCTCGGAGTCAACAGAGGAGATTGCCCCTCTAACCGAAGACGAGAAGAAGGCCAAGCTTGAGCAACTTCGCGAGCGCCTCGCCGCCAAGAGAGCTCTTCAATCTGTCAAGGACAAGGAAGATCACAAGCGCAACGAGGTAACAAAATCATCCAGTCGCATCATTCCTCAGTTCTAACCCGTCGTAGCAAATTCGCCAAAAGTCTACCAAGGAGAGCCAGGAAGCAAAGGAAGAGCTGGCCCGCAAGCAAGCAGTCAAGGAAGCAGCCCAGAAGCGACAAGAGAAGCTGGAAGACCAGGAAGCCAAGAGGCGCATCAAGGCAAAGATTGAGGCCGACAAAGCTGAGCGACGCCGAAAGGCAGAGGAGGCCAAGGCAGCCCGTGAGGGTCGAGCCCCTCAAGTCGAAGCTGCTACTCCTGGTGGCGCTGCTGCTGTCGCGGCCGCATCCAAGCCCAAGAGCAACCACAACGAAGCCCGGCTCCGACTACAGACCGACGGCGGGAACATCACCAAGACCTTGCCCGCCGAGACAACATTGTTCGAGCTGGCGCAACAGCTACAGAGCGAGACGGGGAATGCTGTGTCCAGCTTTACGACTACGTTCCCTCGCAAGACCTTTGAGGGTGACGTCGATTTCTCCAAGACCCTGAAGGAAGCGGGATTGGTTCCGTCATCCGTCCTGATCGTCAAATGAATATCGGACGTAGACATGAAAGATTGTGCATGGCGCGGCGTTGGTGGGCGAAATGGGAGATGTATCTGTAGTACTACGAAGAACAGAAAAAAGTCCCTTAGCTAGAGTTAGATCAGACAAGAGGACGGCAACATTCGTCCTGATCACAATCACAATCGCTGGCACTCTGGCGAGATAGTCACACTTTGAAGAAAACCCAGTTGAACTCAAACCACCCATGGCGGGACTTTTTTTTATCAGAGCCGTATGAATTGACCAATTCTCCCTCCGCGAAACTCCGTTGAGTGCATTCCTCATAGCATCGTATGTAAGAAGCTACTCTGTCCAGGGCGCAGGTTACAGTGCCCGCTCTCCATCCTGTATGATCGATCGATTGAGAACCCCGAAGCCATGCAGTCGAAGTACAAAGAACAAGGAAACAGTCGTAGCGGCGTAACTTCTTAGTCGAAAAGACCGAAGCCCATGTCCTCATCAGACTCCTCCTTCTCTGTAGTGGTTGTCAGCAATCCGTAGTCAGTCGTCGGGTGTTGTGGGTAGACATACCCTCCTCCTTGGCCTCCTCAGGAGCAGCCTCCTCAGCGGCACCACCAGCAGCGGCGGCACCACCGGCGGCAGGGGCAGCACCGCCACCGGAGCCGACGTTCACGAGAAGGTCCTTGACATCCTTGCCCTCGAGAGCCTATTCAAATAAAATCCGTCAGAAAATCGAAGTCCTGGATATAATATTGGCGCATAAAAATCGCTGGGGTTATTCGGTTCGTACCTTGGCGAAGATGGAGGTCCAGATGGGCTCAACATCCTCGACCTTGGCGGCCTTGATGAGGGTCTGGAGCTTGTCGGCCTGAAAAGTCGCGATGACGATGTTAGCTATCAATAGCCTCAAATACACACACACAAAACGTCGACGGAATCGCGGGGATAAAACGTACGGTGATCTCAACACCGTCGTCGGCGAGGATCAGGGCCGCATAGGACGAAGCGAGCTCGGCGTGAGACATTGTGAATGATTTTGACGTGCGGATGGGAGATTGTAAAGTCTGCACGAAGTCGAGTCGGTTGTAGTTTGAAGTCGGGATATCACCAAATGGGCTTACCACAGAAAATCTGGTCGAAATTCGGCTGGAGGGCTTCAAGACCTAAAGGAAAAGTGGAGGCAGGAGCGATCGATATGAATTAATCCGCTCCGTAGGTGCAAGAAAGAGTGAGTCACGCCTTTGATTGGGTGCGAGCTAACGAACCAATAAGATATGTTTCCAAGAATGCAGTGAATTGCGGCGCTTTTTACCCCACCTTTGGGAAACAGACAGAAGACATCATAAGAGCATCGTTTGTGAAGATATGATGATAAGAGTAATTACAATTTTAATACCATAAACAGCAGAGTATGTAGACCTATAATTGTCTGAGTGAAAAAGATAGTGTTCAGCCTCACTGGCGTCTAATTAATATTCACTGATCAAGACCAATCCCCTATCAACTCCTTCTTCTCTTCCTCTCTCCCTTGCCCACCATCGCTTGTTGGGAAACCCCCACTAGCAAACAGCTTAGTCGTTGTCGTCTGGCTCAATGCCGTAGCGAAGACGTAGGGCGTACCGCGTACGGTAATAGGTGAAGTGACTGCAGGACCTGGTGGAGGGGTCGGTCTAGGCCTTCCTTCCAGTTGCCATGCTTAAGTGACAACATCCGTTCTTGGTCGAGGCAAAGACGGGAAGGGCAGGTCCAGCTGAACTGAACAGAAGTGAACTGTAACCGTGATATCGTTTATCCACGATCTACCATCCGCTAGTCAACTTCTTCCATCATCAACTATTTCATCTTCCATTGCGTTCTCGTCTCCGCATTCTTTCTCCAGACTATCATTCTTCATCCAACGCTTAATTAATATCTTGTGACTTGTATCGCGCCTACGTGAGTTAGTTCATCACGACCTCCCCACCAAAAGCCGACTCAACTTCCCTGGATCTTGTGCCCCGCCGCCACTCGTCGACTTTCGTCACTCATCGGAGCCTCGGAGACCTGCGTAAAGCACAAACAATAAGCCAATACACTTCCAAGCTCAATAGTGACAAACTACTACTCTTTCAACCCTTTACATCACACAAATCTCTACGACACCCCCATAAGAAGCTCGGAAACGGCACCTATCAGCATGGAGACTCCAGCGATCCCAATGCCGCGGGACCCCCGGGAGCAAGCTATCCTCGAGAAGCTACAGCTGGTCCGAGATCGACTACTGCTTCTAAAACAGGATCGCACAAACTACATTCGAACTCAAGATGTCATGCCATTGTTTGATGAGACCATGGATCAGGTCAAGGAGCTGGCGATTGTGCGCGCCGAAACAGGCGATAAGGAGGAGAACAGATGTATGTCACCGTCTTTGTCGCATCCAACCCCGAGTATGCTAACAGGTTTATTTCCAGTGGACAAGGTCTTGGAGAGCTGCTTCCAGCTGCTATCCCTATTCTACCTGACGATCGGACGAAACAATGAGGCACCAGCAACATACGCTATGACCTCAACTGTCAAGCGACTACTCGACCACCTCACTGAGGCCGAGCTCTACTCAGCCAAGGATCTCGGAAGCATCCAGTCTACACTTGAAGATCTGTCTAAAAGCATCAAAGATGCCGCCACTGACCCATCGCCCGACAAGCGACACCCTCCATACATGCTTGCACTACTTGAGAACCGCGTTGCGCTCTGCAACTCAACCTTGTCGCGACTTCAGAAGAGATTAGAGCGGCTGCCAGATTACTTGCTGGAGGCTCATGAGAAGCTCATTTCGATCCTGCGATCTATCTCGTTGGCCAACACCAAGTCCAAGGTAAGCGAGACTGGAATGGAATGTAATGTTCCGGGATGTACTAACATCGACTAGTTCTCCACAGCCGAGGTCAAGAAGCTACGGAACCAAATCTTGGAAATTGGCGAAAAGCACAATAACGGCACATTTACCGCAGAGGATGGAACTTTGGAGGAGGGAGGTGAAGTGCTGAGGGACTTGTACCATCGCTGCGTCCGCTGGTCGGACATGGTTCTTGAGAGGTGAGATGACCAACAATTTACATGAATATACACTGACACTTTAAAGACAAGGAGAAGTAGCTGAGCAATGGCGACCAATCTACGACCAGCTCATCCAAATTCGCAACGACCTCGAGAAACTTTCTCTTACACAAGCATGGTCGCTCCGAGAGACGGATTTGTACGATTTCCAACGGCAACTTGACAGAATTGATGAGAGCCGACAGAACGGAAACTGGGTGGACGATCGGGGGCGACCAGCTGATCTTTGGACGCAGCGAACTTTGCTCTACTTGATCCGAAGGTCGTATGCGTACATCTACTCATTTATGCTGGCATCCGAACCAGTGTCTGAAGCTCTGTTGCCTGTTTACAACCAATTGCAGACACTGAAGCGTTGCCTCGTTGAGGTCAAGAAGAATGGGGGTGTATCCTCTGTGCGGGAGCTTTACCCCTACAGCATGAAGGTATGTTGATACATCGTGGCATACCTCGAGTATCTCTAACATGAAACAGCTTAACTCCTTAGATAACATGAAAGTCGACGGCAAGTTTGTGGTCAATGGCGACATTCCCGAAGGACAAGGCAGTGTTACCGAACTGTTGGCCGAATGCTTTGATCTGAACTACGAACTGAGAGTTGCAGCCGAAGAAGCAGCTGAGAACGGTTCAAATGGCAACGAAGCTTAAACCACGCATGATTTTGGTGGCGGGCCATACCAAAGGAGCATGGATATGTCAGTGTACGATGGCGTTTACTATCACTTGAATTGGAATTGGAATTTTTATAGGTCAGATAGCTCTTCCTCGCGGTTTTTTGGTAATAGCTTTAGCTCGATTTCATCGAGCTGGTAATGACATCGGTATGCAGGGGTTGTTGAGGGCTGGTATTATTAGCAAAGCGGTAGGGAACGAATGATCACAAAGATTCGAGGTCAGCAAGCGACGGATGGACAACAGTGACATCATGGTAGCGGATCATGATAACTAGCATAAATAGTATCAGTTCACTGTTTTGAGAAGGGTCTCTATCGTGGCTCTACGGGAATGGTACTGGCTTTGTGCATTAGTTCATTCTGAAGGCGGCCTTGAAGGGGTAGATCTGGACCTGTATATCACATTAACAAATTGTTTTGGAATGGATTCACGTTCTATTTACCTTGTCCATGTCCCAGACGCCTGATGTAGCATAGATGTCTTTGCTGAGTTGCTCTCTGACCTCTTCTACAGATTCAGCGATGCAGACAAGAGTACTGCCAGCAAAGTCAAGGCTGTCGACACTGTCATCTTTGGGAACACTGTTTAGAATGGCACCTAGACACAACATTAGTCTCATTGTTAGGGTCCAGCTCCTAGCGCCTGTTTGGATGAAGAATACACACCTCCCATCTTCCAGCTTCCATTCTCAACGTTAGGAACCATGTTCTTAAAGTGGGTTCTTCAGGGTGTTAGCTCAAGGCACATGCAATGTAATATCATAACAAAGCTCACCCTCGAACCTCGAGTCTCTTCTCCCGAACATTGGGCTTGTCATGGACGACAACAAGGAACTCGTACTTTCCGGGAGGGACGGTAACAGATGAGGAAGCCATTGTTCGAAATGTAGTGAAGCGAGGTGCAATTCTAGCTCTAGAGAGTGAGAATGAAAGACGAGAGTTCATGTTTTGGGTTATGGTGATGTTGTATTTATATATCGAACGAAGGATGAGGTGATATGGAGATGGGCTCCGAGTTGCGGGGTGGTGCTTGCCGTGATTGGCGGGGTAAGTTTTGAAGGGCGTAGGAGTTGACGATGATAGTGCGCCTTTAGGGTGAAGGAGTGGATTATCGTGTCTTGGCTTATAATTCCAATGCTGGGGTTTGTTCTTCTCAGTGGAAGTACTTGAATTGGCACAAATAATGAACTCAATGGCTAACTGTGGGGGACTCGGAGACTTGTACTAAGACTTTAAATATCCCGAGAATACTACCAAGCAGAAATACTAGCAAATGTATATGCGTGTTAAATAAGAATGCTGTCAGATCAGTCTTGTTGATATCCTATTCAGCTGGCCGGATAGTTTCCGCTGGGGCAACTATATGTGCATAACAGGAAAGTGAGGGATACAAACGCTTCTGATCGTCACGGAACTGCTCTCTCTGCGGCTTTGTTCCTGCAGTGTCGTCGTATATCAACTTACGAAGCAGAAATGAAGATCATTCTCATCGTCCTTGCCACTCACAAGCCTCGGTTGGCCCTCTTCGCAAAAGCAACTGATTCGCAAGAGGATTGCAAGTGAACAAATAGCTAGTCTGATGTTGTGAAGGCCTACTCGAAAAATATAACGAAGCTAAGCATCCTATGTCTTTAGGGTAGGATCGTCAGTTATAGCCACAATTTGCTCGCCTTCTGGGTGACGGCTCTAGGTCATCTAGCTCTTAAATTTGATGTTTTACTTTACTGCATGTATAAATCACTAGTTGTGAGGAACCTCACGAGTTGGAGTAGTGCTGGTACTCTGATACAGAAGTTGCCTATGCCTGAGCATGGGGCTTATTGGGTGGAGTATGGACGACTACGAGGCGCAAGAAACATGGTGCGAGGAGCGTTTGCCGTAAACCCGTGGTCTTCGATATGCTGCTACATGAATGTTTCGCCGATATGGTATAGGAGATATGAAGTTACGTGAGAACCGTAAGTTATTAGTTGTGATCGTCGAAATCAGTGCAACTGTGCCACTACACTATCATCGTCGCTTACATCTGCTCCAGGCTACGTATGATTGGCCGAAAGATGGTTTTGTCGAATTCATTTCCTTATTGGGATTCGACGTCGAAATTGACTTCCATAATGAAGAAAGGCAGTGTTGAAGAGGCAGTCAGAAATGGAGTTGTGGCAATAGTATATTAATGTAGCAACCTTCGTGCTCTTGGCAGTTTTTATCGAGACAGACATCACAACTCACTTACAATTATCATCCTCTCGAAATGACAGACTCTATCTCAGCGGCTAAACTGGCCATTTACATTATTCTCCTCCAACCTGCTCTGTACTGCCTCTTCAAGCATGGAAAGACTGGATTCATAGGATGGCTTTACGTCCAGGTATTCTGCGTACTTAGAATTGTTACTGGTGGCATTGGTCTGCACGAAACCAACAGCTCAACTGGATCGATTATACTCAACAGTATTGGCCTGTCTCCTTTGCTGTTGGCTGCTTCTGGGATCTTGCACGAGGCGTAAGTACTCCTATTTCCATTGACGTCCCTGTTTTTACTAAAAGTCACTTAGTCGTCGTGGAACAAACCCTAGACTCAACAGAAAGCTTGATATCATTCTCGAGATCAAGTATCATGGTCTTGTTGGAGCAGCTATGGCCCTCATCATCGTGTCTGTTGTCGGGTTACAAAATGGCGACTCTGTTTCCACCAACAAGACCTTGCTCAAGGTTGCTTCTGCACTCATCGCATTAGCGTGGCTCCTTCTCGCGATCTGGGCTTTGTGGTCCTTCGGAAAGTGTCAACGATCATCTGCGAACAACCGTGTATCTTCCTTTCGCGGCGGGAAGCTAGTAAGTTGAATTCCTTGCAATCACCAAGATCGAACCGTGGATACTGACACTTCCAAGCTCATGTATGCAGTCTTTATCAACCTTCCTCTCCTTGGATTGCGCCTTGCATATGGTATCGCATACCTCCAGCTCAAGATATCGCACCCAACTTCAGGTTTCTTGACCTCGAAAGCAGTTCAAGTCTGCCTAAGTGTTGTACCAGAGATGCTGATTACGTCGATCTTCCTCTTGGTAGGAGTTTTGACTCGAAACTTGAAGCATGAGATCAAGAAACTTGACTTTGCTCTTCCAGTTG
Organism: Fusarium acutatum; assembly: GCA_012932015.1. NCBI lineage: Eukaryota > Fungi > Ascomycota > Sordariomycetes > Hypocreales > Nectriaceae > Fusarium > Fusarium acutatum. The sequence continues at coordinate 14,932 of JAADJF010000477.1, forward strand.
GCGACGAGTACGAGATCCATAGGTGACTAGTAGAGGCGTAGGCGATGAAGGCATTGTCTATTATGTTGGTCATGACTTGGTATTTTGATAGACTTGTCTGTAAGGGAACCTCAGGGCCAACGGCCTCAATCAATGATGTTGGTGTAAGTGGGAGGGGATCATCTTTGTATACTTGTGTATCAATGTAGATTATTATTTGTTAGAATAGCAATTTCTTTTGTTGAGCATAAACCATTATCCTTTTCAGATGTCCGACTGCTCCGATACTTCGCATTAGAAATAGATATCCCATGGCTCTGTTCTCATGAGCGATTGACTCATGATGAAAAAGCAGAAGATCGCCGATATACGGAGGATGGAGACAAAGCTGAAGCCGTGCCCCATCGATGAGGTCAAATGATGATGTATTTGTTTCCAGGGGTAGCTCTGTTTAAGCGAGCGAATACCTGCTTGGACCCTGACCTAACAACGAGACCCTGTTTTTAAGCAGTCGATGCCATCGGGAAACTCGGCGAACCTGATTCTGTCTTGTTCCCGAGATTGTAAAACTTTCCGAAAACTCAACGTCACTGGAGTTGACTTGTAATACTTTTCGTTTTATGACTTAGGGTTTATGATGGGACTTTTCGTTTTGTTGAGGTCTGTCTGTATCGTATGTCATCATGCTATGTGGTATCCTTGCTAGTAAGATGGGCATGGTGGATATATCGTGCCATGATAGATTCCTGGGGTCACTGTATCTGGGGACGAAGACCACAGTGAAAGCAGAAATTGTATCTTTTCTTCCGTCCTCAACATTATGACACAGAAATCTTCATATCATGGGTTCAAAATTTACATCATCACTTGTTTTGATCGGCGACTACCGGACGGGCCGGAGTTGTTAAACCCGGGCTGGCTCCGCTTCAGCTCCGAAGGCTTCGGCGTTTGTTCTCCGTACTGCGCAATTCGCCCCCCACGGGGATCTGAGTCTCGAGATGAACCGAGTGAGTTCGGCCGCAGCGGACTCGACAGGAACTGAATAGGTAATATGTCTTGCTTGCCAATCTTGGCCCTACTTTCGCCTTATTAGTAGCCTAGTCACACCACTCATGACAAGCCAGAAGTCGCGCAATTGTTGGCGGGGGAGGGGTCCAATTTACACATCTATACTCCGTAGAGCTAAAGGCAGTTAGGTCACCTGGCAATTGGATTGTGTTAGTGGAGGCTCGTGCATGAGGTGGGATCTAAATGTGATATAATATCCCAGCTTCACCCTCTTCCTTTTCCCAACCATACTCAAACATTGAACAAACATACCACTACTTACCTAAACAATTACACACAAAAACACACAACAACCTATGCCATACATTCTACCTGAAACCCACACTTACCTCCCATCCCCATACAAACTGCGGAACCAACCCATCATGGCTCCCTCAGTCTACATCCTCCTCCAGCGCGACACAGAGTCCAACGTCACAGTCACCTCTGTATTCCTCGATCTTCAAGACGCCAACGCTGCTCTACTCCACACAGCACAAGAAGCTGGAGTTGACCCTGCGAGCGCCAAGCCCGCAGACGGAGGCGCCAAGGACTCACTCACCAAGTCACCGCTGCGATGGGAGACAGCCGATGGAACAGCGGCTTGGGTTGAGCGACACACCGTGACCAACAGAAAGGTTCAGGCGTCGGGTGCTGAGAAGCCCGGGTTGAAGAGGAATGATAGTCGGTTGTACATCAACGACGACGATGATATCATCGAGGTTGCGGACCATGATGGGCACTACGATTAAGGGAAAAGATACTGGATATTATACGATTAATGTGGAGGAGTTGGTCGGTATCTTATGGGACGGCATATGAACGAGGGGGATACGGCGGAGGTCATTGGTCACCATCAAGGCCAGGGAATAAACATGCTAGACAGCGTGGGATAAATCGATTTTAGCCGCATTTAAATAGCGATGCTTCATCAATTTTGGAAACAATCTCTATCCAACTTCTTCTAGAACCCTCTTCCTGTAATCTTCTAAATGTGAAATCTAATGCGACTGTGAAACAAACACAACATTTACAGCTTTGCCTTGGGAGCGCTCATCATGGTCTCGGCAACAATTCTTCGCTGGATCTTGCCAGTTGCGGTCTTGGGCATGATCTCGGTGAAGTAGATCTAAGTCACTGTTAGCACTTCCACCCACTACGTGTTAAGCATACTGCAAGGAAAACTCACCTTCTTGGGCACCTTGAACTTGGCAGATCGCTCAGCGACCCAAGCCTTGAGCTCCTCGGCAGTCAACTTCTCGCCATTCTTGAGGACAACAGCAACACCGATATCTTGACCGTACACCTCGTCAGGGATAGCAAAGCTGACAGCCTCGCCGATCTTGGGATGCCGGGTCAAGACATTGTCCAGCTCAATAGGGCTGATCTTCTCACCGCCCTTGTTGATAAGCTCCTTGATACGGCCGGTGATGATGATGTATCCGTCCTCATCCTTCTTGCCCTGATCGCCTGTTCGGAAGAAACCGTTCTTGTGGTAGGAAGAGGCATTGGCGGAAGGGTTGTTGAGATATCCCTTGGTGACGTTCTCACCAATGATGCAGATCTCACCTTCAGAGCCTTGAGGAACCTCCTCACCCTGCTCATTGAGAATCTTAACCTCAACGCCCTGGCCAATACCAACAGTTCCAGCCTTTCTCTTGGCTGGCGGGAGAGGGTTGGATGTCATCTGATGAGCAGCTTCAGTCATGGCGTAGGCCTCGAGAACGGGGGCGTTGTAAGTCTCCTCAAGTTGCTGGAAGACGGTGGGCGACAGAGGGCTAGAGCATGATCGGATGAAGCGAATCTCGGGCTTGGGGCTGGGAGGGGGGTTCTTGAGCAGGATCTGGTGGATCGTAGGAACGGCAGTGTACCAGTTGGCCTTGTGGGTGTTGAAGTCGGTCCAGAACTCGGAGGCGGAGAACTTGGTGGGAACGACCATGGAGCCACCAGTGAAGAGGGGAGCGAGGAGACCGCAGAGAAGGCCGTGGACGTGGAACAGAGGCATGACCAGCATGGTTCGGTCCTTGGATGTGAGTTGGTATGTGTTCTTGATGTTGTCTGTGACAGAGTTAGTAAATAGAGTGAAATGGGATGTAGTATAGCATACTCATGGTTCGGGTCAGGTTGCGGTGAGTGAGGGGGACCTGTTCATGTGAATATAAGTTGTCAATGAGAATCACAAGTAAGTCTACTCACCACCTTGGGTCGCGAGGTAGTGCCGCTGTCAATTTGTTAGTTGTAGGCTTACCATAGCTATTATGAGAACTTACCTGGTGTGAAGGATAAGAGCAACATCATCAGGCTCGGCTGTGAGAACCTTCTCCTTCTTCCCCTTGAGAAGACCATAGTCCTTGACATCGAGGGCAACCTCGCCCTTGGCAGCATCCCAATAACACTCAGCAACAGCAGCGTTAAACTTCTTAGCAGCCTTCACACTGGCCGCACCAGCAGCCCAAGCTCCCTTGGGAACAAGCACGATGGCGCTCTTGACATCTTCGATGTAGAACTCAAACTCATCCTGCTTATAAGCCGGGTTGAGAGGCGCCGCGATACCACGCTGCCACGAAGCAGCGAGGAACGAGACGATGAACTCGTACGAGTTGACGAGCGCGATAGAAACAGGCGCGGCTTTTGTGATGCCGAGATCGGCGAGCTTGCGCTGGAAGGCGGACACGTCGGCCTCGAGGTTGGAGTAGCTGATGGTGAGGGCCTTGGGCTTGGATGGCACGATAATGGCCTCTGCGAGCGGATTGCTCTTGTCAATGGCTGTTTGGAGTGTGAGTGCCATGGTGATTAAGTGAGAGAGATTGAGGTTTTGGTCTTGGCAGGGGTATCGCTGATAAGAAGAAGAGACAATAACTGGAAAGGACAGCAACTGATGATGAAGAAGTAGAGTTGAGAGAACGGTTTTAGATAGTAGCAACGGTCTGATAGTTTTTAGTTTCGCATAGGGGAATTTTAGGAATAGTTTACATGACGTGCTACTACTGTTACTGCTACTGCTACTGCTGGGCTATGCTCCGGGGGTCATTCGGCTTCCATCCGAGCCGACCACCCGCCGAACTATGTCCACTGCCAAGTGGATTATCAGCCAGTTTTACGCGTCTCTCTTTTCTTGGTTTTGGGTCCTCGAGGTCAGTGTTGCCTTGGAGATGTATCTGCGAAATATTCTGAAGCAGATTATCATATAGGACCCTGTGTCATCATAGCCCCTGAGTCTGATTACTTCTTGGCTGCTGGGCATTGCAATATCTTGCGGTGTCGAAGCTGTCAGACATGAGCACTAGCATGTCTAGCATCTTGTTTGTAGTCTGTTGCATTGATATAAATTGGATATGGTGATGCCCGATTCGACTACTGACATATCCATCATGACACATTTCTAGAACAAAGTCAAGACGTCAAACTGCCTGTACCTACATGAATGCGACTCTGACCAAGGTTTATGCGGCTCAGACCGGAAATCGGCAAAGTCTTCCCAAGCCTAAATTGAAAGAATCTCGAGCTGGCTCCAAAAGTCTCTCCATCAATTCCTAGCTGGGGCGTATGATGGGGGCGCCCCAATATTTCTTCATTGGCGGGGTTTTAGGCTCTCAATGCTGTAAATTAGGGACGCTAGAGCCTAAACTGACTACCTGCAGGGTTGGACGGGCATGTTCTATCGGCTGCCCACGCGGCGCGGTGCGGCGGCGCCTTCTTCCTTCTTCGTTAGTCTACTCTTCCATTGAAGTTACCTTCCATTTAGTTACCTTATACTGTATCCTCATAAGCTGCGCCTCATCTTCCCCCGCTATCGTTGGCTGTCATTATCCATTATAACCTCACTTTGACAAATAACTTTCAATTCCAAACTTATTTCCATAACTGAGGCCGTTTTTTCTCGATACACCCTCGGCCTCGAATCTGCGATCTCGTACATGTCTCCGTCTCATCCGCGCCGACCGATTACCCCTCGCTCCTGAGATCGATTTGAATACACACGTTGCCCATCATGGCTGAGGTGGACGCGATGCCCACCTTTGGCTCAGAGCTCAAGGTTGGTTGCCTGCTTGACTGAAGATGGTCTGCTGTTGATGATGCATCATTGTAGCCTCCTTTTTGTCTTGCGCCTGCATTGGAAGCTCCTTTCACATGCTCTCTCAGCATTCGCATGGCTAACAGAAAGCGTCTTAGGATGGCTTCAAACCCGCGAATGCATGGCTCGGCCATGGCATCGCCTGGCTTGAAGACATACAGCAATTCTACCGCGAGCGCGCAGCCATCGAGAAGGAATATAGCGCAAAGCTTACAGCACTTGCCAAGAAGTACTTTGACAAGAAGAACAAAAAGACGGCTCAGCTCAGTGTAGGAGACACTCCTGCCATGACGCCCGGCTCGCTCGAAAGGTACGAACGCAATCTCTCATGAGTTGGCCTGAAAGCACACGCTGATCACTGCGCGACCACTACAGTGCCTCTTTGACCACATGGACAACCCAGCTTACGACGCTCGAATCCCGCGCCAACGAACATGACCGATACGCCAACAATCTTATTTCTCAGGTTGCTGAGCCGCTCAAGTTCTTTGGCGGCCGTTTTGAAGAATTGCGCAAACGACACTCCGACTACGCCACCAAGCTCGAGCAGGAGCGCGATGCTTCATATGCCTCACTCGCCAAGACAAAGGGTAAATACGACACTGTCTGCCAAGAGGTCGAGTCTAAGCGTAAGAAGACCGAGTCGCATTATGACAAGGCCAAGGCTCAGAATGCCTACACACAACAGCTATTCGAGATGAACAACGCCAAGAACACTTATATCATTGCGATCAATGTTACCAATAAGCAGAAGGAGAAATATTACCACGAATATGTCCCCGAGGTTATGGATAGTCTACAGGATCTTAGCGAGTTTCGAACGACCAAGCTGAACAGTCTTTGGACTGTTGCGACAAACCTCGAGTCTGACATGCTGCAACAAAGCAACGGCATGGTCCAGCACCAAGGCACCGAGATTCAGAGGAACTTGCCCCATCTTGACTCCATGATGTACATCCAACACAATATGGGAGCTTTTAACGAACCACCCGACAAGCATTTCGAGGCCAGTCCTGTTTGGCACGATGATGGCACCATGGTAGTTGATGAGACCGCGAAGGTCTTCTTGCGCAATGTCTTGGGCAAGTCCAAGTCGCAACTAGGAGAATTACGGAGGGAGGTTGATAAGAAGCGACGAGAGGTTGAAAGTCTCAAACAACTCAAGCAACGAGTAAGGGAAGGAAAGGAGAAGAAGGACGAAGTAGAAGTTGTTCGCATACTCTTCTCAATGCAGGAAGATCTGCATTCTATTGACCGTCAAAGACTGACGGCCGAAGTCGAAACATCAACAATCACATCTGTCGTGGGTGATGTGACATTGGGTGCCAAGAACCACAACTTCAAGAGTCAAACGTTCAAGATACCCACGAATTGTGATTTGTGTGGAGAGAGAATCTGGGGACTGAGCGCAAAGGGCTTCGATTGTCGAGACTGCGGCTACACATGCCACAGCAAGTGTGAGATGAAGGTGCCCCCTGACTGCCCTGGCGAACAGTCCAAGGATGAGCGCAAGAAGCTCAAGGCCGAACGCCAGGATGCCGCGAATAAGCTACTCAAGCCCAGTGCCACGATGACATCAGTACATTCTAATGCCTCAGATGGGCCCGAACTCACCCGTTCCAATACCATGACGTCTCTAAGCTCTCACTCGGCACGCCCATCTCTATCGGGCTCCATATCTGGACAGCTCAGCCCATCGGAGGAAACACCACCAGACGCAGGACGGCCAAGCATGTCTTCGGCCAAGTCATCTAGCGCTATGCGCAAGAACAGAATCATGGCGCCTCCGCCAGCAGCTTACATCACAGGGTCCGGTGGAGGCGAGACAAATGGTGGCGCAAAGGAGGAGAAGAAGGGCAAGATGCTGTATGCATTCGAAGCTAGTGGTGAGGGTGAACTTACAGTACAAGATGGTCGAGATGTGGTGCTGCTGGAACCTGACGGTAAGTCTGAACCCCTGAAATCTTGGTGATGACATCTGATTGTATCATAGACGGCTCTGGCTGGGTCAAGGTCCGCGCAGGCTACAAGGAAGGTCTCGTTCCATCATCATATGTCGAATTCACCACCGTTACTACACCGGTTGCTCCCGCCCCCGCAGCCCGACCGTCTTCTACTTATTCCACCTCAACAACATCCTCCCTAGCACCATCAACCAAGAAGAAGGGTCCCGCAGTAGCGCCCAAGCGCGGCGCAAAGAAGCTCCGCTATGTAGAAGCTCTATACGAATACACAGCACAGGCTGAGTCAGAGCACTCCATGGCCGAAGGCGAGCGCTTTGTCCTCGTGCAGGATGACCCGGGCGACGGCTGGGTCGAGGTCGAGAAGGCGGGCGTCACGGGAAGTGTGCCTGCGAGTTACGTGCAGGCCGTCTAGGGAACGAGCAGGGGTTGCAGGTGCGGGTTTTGTCGGCGAGCGATGAAGTCGCCTTGAAAGAAGTTCCAACTTTACCTCGTACCCATTTGGTTTCTCAGCATGAAACCTGGTTCCAATGTATATATGAAGAGGGCAAAGCGGAGCTGCATGATTGGGATTCTGTTTCAAACTTCTACCCAAAGGAAGGAGAAGACAGGACAAGACAGGAGGTGTATATTTTGGGTTAGGGATGCATTCATGGGGTATAGGTACATAGTGCATGAACTCGGGGTTCAAAATGGAAGACGTGCTGAGCCGTATCGCAATCGGTATGAGCTTACGAAGCAATTTGTGGTGTCTTTGCCACTCTACCGAAGTTTCCGGAAATTAAGAGTCATAGCATCACAAGCACAGAAAAAAGTCTATAGGGAAAGTTTAGAGGACGAGGAGCTTGGTTTGAAACATGAGAACTCTAATAGCACTCATATGAAAAGAAAAGGGATGCGTATAGCATCCATCTAGTATATTACAGGGGTATTACAGATAAAAAAGCTCAACCGTCCGACACCTTTGGTTCATTTCTCATGCATACTGCTTGGTATACGGTCCCGTTTCATAGCCCCTAATCCATCTGCCATTCTTTCATTGATCATGTCAAGTGTGCGTGTGCATTGTATTTGTGTATCAAACAAGAGGGGGATATCATTTCTTTCAGTTCCAGTACCTTGGAATAAACGCCGTGCCAAAAAAAAATAAAAAGTCAAAGTCTGAAGAGTCATGCCAGGACTCGTACTTGATGTGAAACCACGAGCCCCACGCATAAAGCCGAACGCCGAGTGGAGTGTGTATATGTTGAGTGAAAGAAGATGGAGCTGTTAAGGAATGAACTTGTCGAGAGTACCAGAACTTTGCCTGGTCCAGACTGCTTGTGATGATGTTCATCAGACCTTGTCCTGCTTATGGTCCATTGAAGTTAGGGACTGCCAAAGGCAAGATTGGATCCTAGATCATCTGTGCAGTGGGAGCTCCCAGGGTATGTCCGAGACCTTCACGCAGAGCGTCCTGCAACTCGGCGATCTGGGCCATCATAGACAGAGAATGTTGGGAGTTTTGGTTCATCTCGGCCCTCAGCTTCTCATTCTCCTCCTTCAGGCGTTTGACTTCTTCTCTGAGTTCGGTCAGCTCCTCAGTGGCCTGCTCGCTCGAGTGGCGTTTGCGCTTCATGCCCGTCTTTTCGCTGTCGTTGTCGCCGGGTGATTGAACGATTTCGGTAGGAGTAGATCCATCAGGATTGGTATGAACCCGACGTAGGTGCTCATTCAGGTTCTCTTGTCTTGAGAATCCCTTGCCGGTGTGTCGCTTACAGTTAGGATGAGGACAGTTGACCGTGTTCTTGGGTCCTCCATGTTTGCCATGAACCTCTCGTTCATGCCGAAGCAAACCGCCAGAGTACGTGAAACCAGGAAGATTTTCGCATCCCTCGGCAGGGCATCGGTACGGCCGTTCATGTTTGTCCATGTGCTTGCTGCAAAACAGTTAGCAAATTGTTACTACGTGCGAGATTTGGGTGAGAACTTACTTCCACTCGCATTTGCGCGAAAATACTCGGACTTCTTCCTTGCAATCATCCAAGGTACAGTGAAACTTGCCGTCGGCACCCTTGACTGCATCTCTCTCGGGCTTTGGAATGGACTTCACTCGAGAAGATGAAGGAGGAGGAGATTCGATACTTGGGGAAAGATCTTTGTCGCCGGGTAGAGGGTCGAGTGATGGTGCTTGCATAGCGTCCTCGATCGGGGACGGGAACGAGTGGGGTCCTAGGTCGAGTCGGGTAGCTTCCTGGACAGCAGCAGCATCCTCCGGCATCATCCCTCTATCATCTCCAAGAACGCCTGTGGTATCCGGGAGCATGGACGCTTCGGTTGTGTAATGACTGAGTTGCTCGGCGACATCACTATCTGTAAATCTTTGATCCGCACCATGATCATGGTCGTCGCCGATGGGGGGATAGCTCCCATCATGAATAAAGTTACGAGGCTCGAATGCGACACTCATGGTGCCTGTGAGCGACTGATATTGCTTTGCGACAATCGGGAGGCGACGCAAGAATCGCGGTCGCAGGAGTTTGTAATCGAGAGGCGCGTGAATTAAAAGCGGTGCTGGTGGTCGGGGGGCGAGATTGCGCTTTATAGAGGACTGTGGGCGAGAGTTGGTGTTGAGTGGTAGAGGAGGCGTAATTGTAAATCGTTATGCCGATGACTGCTCGCTCGGTTCGGGTTGGTTATGATGAATGAAGCTTGAAGGTTGGAGGCCTGAAAATTCTGGTATGAAAAAGCGGAAGGCAACGGGTAGAACAAGGTGGAGGTAAAATCTAGGATTAGTCAGAGTCAGCACGTGACATCGCGTGTGCGTGGCTCAGCAAAAGCAAGTATTGTGGCGCCGACAGATCCGAATTGTTGGGCGAAAGTTTGTTGCGAACACGACTTTATTAGTATTTGACTGTTACTCCAGGCAGACAACGAGTAACGATGACTCGATACGGCAGGTCCCATAATAAGCAAAGTCCTTGGACTTATGCGGAAGCGTTAAAAATCGTGACTCACGCGCCGTGCCTCTTTTGGTGGCGTCGCATAATGGAGGCGTGGGGAAGTGCAAAGCTACGACGACGACTAACAGCACGCAAGTAGACTTCCTTGTGTGTCCGCCCATTAATCGTATTCGTTGCCTTTTCTGATCTTCGCTCGAAGATAGTATAGTTAGGCATGAGGCTGTGCGGGCCGCGTTTATGGATCCTTTGCAGATGCATTCCGATAGGATCTCGTGATTTTGTTCACAGTCTCTGGATTTTAAGCCAACCTTGCTTATTGGAGGATCCGTATCATCTGCCAGGATTTTCCAAGTTCAAGTCCGTGACGTGCACTGAGAAGTGACTTGTCCGACCCTGGCTCTTAGGACTCAATAGGCGTCAGGCTGCTACCGTTCAAGTCGCTAACGGCCCCGTGAAGGATCTCTGTTTCCGAATAGTGTGCACTTACTGGACGTGAGATAATCAGATAAATCAAGGCAGCTTCCAAAAATGGATGAAGTATACAATGACTGGTCGGCCTCGTCCAAGTTGGTCTCTCGTAGGTGCCTGACTCATCGTGCCAGGTTCGTGTTGGTCCTTTGGTTGTGAGGCCTCACAACCTTATTTTCCAGGTGGCAACAGTCAAACATAAAGTGGGCAGCTTTGTCCAACGGGAACAATGTCAAAGGGGATTGATGTATCAACGTCTAGACCACTGAGTCTTGAGCGGGACATGTCGCGGCGTGCTGGGTTGATGGTCCAAATCAATGCTAGTTTGCGACAGGCTTGCGACTACCAACGCATCGCAGACTTTGGCGTGGAGTTGTTGCGTATGTATCAGAGCACCAACATGTGGGTGGCACAAGCAGATGACGCTGGTGGTGACGACGATAATCCCAAGTGAGGCATTGGCGAGGCTACCGAAGATCGATGAGCTCGTTAAGGATGAGAGGGTCAGTTCGTAACGAGTAGGGAGCAATGATTCTGCCGATTCAATCGCATTTGAGTCGCAGATTGTCACTGGTGGTGACGGTTTTGGGTGTTGAGAGAGGGGAAATTGAAAATGGGTGAGAATTTGGAGATTCGGGCGCCTTGTGGTTAGATAGATTAGTTAGGGGACGGGACGGGAAGGAACGATCTGAGTTCTAAGGCATTTGTGCATTTACACCAGAAATATGAGGTTGAACCTCAGGTTGAACCATTCAACGACGGGATGGGATGCGACCTGACCTGGCCTGGCAAGGGCCAGGCCTAAAGCAGCTAATGCTGAGCTTGCGAGGATGAACCATTCATGGCCATGAGCCACACGAATTATGCGTATCGTTCGTTATTGGTTTATTACGACGATCAGAGCTGATCTCAAGAACCTTGTCAACGCTTATCAGTTGAAGAAATAAAAAGGATTGATTTGAAGGTTCCTTTTAACATTGACCCTTGAGCAATGCTTCATCATCATCTTCTCTGTCCACAGAACAATTCGAGGGGTTGAGGCCCAAGCGGATGGAATGTTATCAGTATGCATAACAGCAAAATCTCATGTCGGGCATTTGTCTTCCGTCTTATGCTTGGTGTTACTGAACCTGAAGCATTCCCCGCTCTCGATCCTCAGACCCAACAGAGACAATTGGTTCGACAATGCAATAGCTAACGCCGCCAGATGAAGTGGCTTTCGGCAAATGTCTTTGTTCACGGTGCTCCAACAGTTTGCTGTGTTACGATGTGAAAGCCTTCATCTGTACATTTCCTCCATTTGCTAACCCCTGATGATTATTGACCCAAGTCTTACGCCTCAATATGTGAACAATACTTCTGGCATAAGCCACCAGAGTTCACGGGGTTGGTTCAATTAACACACAGGTCTATAAAGAAGATGTGACTTCTCCCTCTTGTCCTCTGTGCCATACTCACACATAGTTCAATACTCTGTCAAACAGCCCATCATCACTATACACCATGTCTTTCGGAAAACTCACTACTTGTCTCTGGTTCGAGGACCAAGGCGAAGAGGCAGCAAACCACTACGTCTCAATCTTTGCCCCTGATTCCAAGATCAACACCATCCAACGTTACACTCCCGCCGGTCAAGACCAACACGGCCAGGAACCCGGAAGGGTCATGGTTGTCGAATTCGAGCTCCGAGGTCGTTCCTTTGTCGCTCTCAATGGCGGCCCAGCGAAGTGGAAATTCAGCGAAGCGATTTCTCTCATGATCGACTGCAAGGATCAGGCTGAAGTTGATCACTTCTGGGAGAAGCTCAGCGAAGGTGGTGATGAGACCCGCCAACAGTGTGGATGGTTGGCCGACAAGTTTGGAGTTGCTTGGCAAGTTGTGCCTTCAGCGCTCAAGGAGATGATGGGATCTGAGGATAAAGCTGCAGCTGGAAGAGCTACTATGGCTATGATGAAGATGAAGAAGTTTGATATTGCAGAGCTGGAGAAGGCGTACAAGGGTTGACGTACACAAGGCGAAGCTGCCAGTGGGCGATTTGATGTACCCCATTACCAGTTGTGATATCTATCATAGTGTCCATATAAGATGATGTTATTATTTGGAGAGTCGTAAAGATTGAGCCTATGATCGGACTAAACTGCCTTCGTTACAAGAGTCATTGGGCCCTAGCTGCAGGCACTTTGCCTTCCCCCAGACATCAGATCAACGGCTGCAAAGCCGAGAGTACTCTGGACTGCACCGAGCATTTCTAGAATACCAGACACTGCCTTTAAGCCGAGGATAGGCTAACAGAGATCACGCTGTCGTTTTATACAAGTTTGAATGACTATTGCTGTTCCGATCGTCGGTGTTGGACTCGGTAGATTGCCGAATAAGCTCTTATATGGCGGTAGTACTGAGGCGGCTCTTACCGGGCCGTGTCGCATCCGGAGCTTTGGAGCACTATGACTACAATTGTTGAGATGAAGTTCTCATCTCTGAACTCATCACCTTTCCTCTGGTATCTATAGGTCACCCTCACCAATCACTCAATCGATACAGCATTATCCATGTTTCTTAATATTCAGGTTCGGAGTGACTAAAAACCAGCCGATCACGTTGGCAGAGTCTACGGACACACAAGAAGGGTTGGGTTAAGGGTTGACAATTAGCTCTAAGTAGCCGCATTTAGTGGGCTATAGCTACCCCAACCTGCAACAGCTATTCCCCCAAGAGTAAATCTGCATCGGTTTTAGCGGCCTAGATCGGCTCACAAACCACGGATCTCATCCAATAATCGATTCGCACTCTCAACTTTTTTTCTTCCATTAATAAATCCCCTCCACCCTCTTTCTATTCCCTCTTCCCCTCAACATCTGTTTCTTCTTCATCTTCACTTTTGTTTTTCACTACCAGAACCCTCTCGACTGGCATTGCCGCTCTTCCTATTCAATCTGCTGTCGTCACTTGCAATATCTGAATCAGACTTATAGCACGCTCCTCCATTGCTTTTTAGTCTTGTACTTCCAATGGCAGAGTCAGCTCATAGCTCGCTCGCCAGCGGTGGCCAGCATGATGACCCCGCGTCCAAGCCTCATCTTGCTTCTACTGGGCTTGAGAATCAGGAAGAGGGAAATGCCCGAGAGGGTGATTATGATGTTGAGACGGTAGAGCGTATTTACAGGTTTGTGACCAATCTCTCTCAAATTGATATATACTTACCAATTGGCTTACAGAAAGATTGATCGTCGTATCATTCCCGGTAAGTTGCCTTGTACCACCTGAGAAACCATTTACTCATCATGTCGCAGCTTTCTGGGTCCTATACTTCCTCTGCTCAGCCATCAGGTCCAACATCGGAATTGCTCAAACCATGAACAAGGACAAGGGACACGATCTCATGACTGTCCTTGGAATGACTCCAAAGGATGTTTCAACTGCTCTTGCTCTCTTCTACGTCGCATACGTCATCTTTGACTGTCCCTCCAACCTCATCATGAGCAAGCTGAGCCCACGTCTTTGGATGGCACGCATTGTCTTTGCTACTAGTGTCATTGGCACTTGCTTCGCTGCTGTCAATGATCCTTGGAGTGTGAAGCTACTTCGATTCTTGCTTGGACTCGTCATTGCTGGCATGTGGCCTGGTATGGCTTTCTACCTCACCTTGTTCTACCCTCCTTCGCGTACCGGCCAGCGAATCGGCTACTACTTCACTGCGTCTCAAGTGTCTGCTGCTGTTGTTGGCCTCGTGTCTGCGGGATTCCAACTCATGGATGGGGAGAGGGGCATTGTGGGCTTCCGTTGGATGTTTATGGTTTATGGCCTTGTCGGTGTCGTCCTGAGCGTCATTCTCCTATGGTGGCTCCCCGACCGTCCTCTTGCACCTGGCCAGACCAGACCTAAGACTGGTATCTTCAAGTGGCTCCCTGCTACTCCTGAAGTTCTCAAGGGTCAAGACGCTGTTATTCACTACCATGACCTTCGGCGTGTTTACCACGCTCGACCCTGGAATTTTAGGGACCTAGGTCTTGTTCTGATCGATTGGCGTCTCTGGCCCCTGACTTTGATGTACTTCGGAGTTGTTGGTGTCGGCATCGGCACTCAGATGTACGGATCTGTCATCATCGCATCCATCCGACCTGAGGCCAGCGGCGTCGAAGTGAGTCTTCTGTTTGCGCCAATCTGGATCATGGATCTCATCGCCATTCTCATTGTCACCCCTATCTCGGACCGCTTCCACAGATCTCGCCCTTACTTCTTCTCCGCCGCTGTGTGCATCCAGATTGCCGGTCTGCTTACCACTACTCTGGCAACTAGCAACGGCTGGGCTCGATATGGAGGTCTTCTTATGGTCGGTTTCGGTCTTGGTCCCACTGTCCCTATCTGCATGGCTTGGAGTTCTGAGATCTTTCAGAAGCGACATGGTGAAGTCGGAGTTGCTGCTGCGACTGCTCTGGTCTCTGGTCTCGGTAATCTGGGCAGTGTCATGACAACCTATGCTCTTTACACTGGCTGGCCTGAGGACGCCGCCCCCGGCCCTCACCAATACCGCAAGAGCAACTACACCATGATCGGAATTCTGTGCATGAGCATTCTTGGCTCATTTGCGATGAAGGCTCTTCTCACATATTTCGGTAACCCAGCCAGTAGCAAGCTTCAGTCAGACTCGTCCAGTGAGTTTGAGGATGGTGCAGCCCGGCGAGAGGGTCAGGAGCGCGGTTTCGGATCTCTTCCTTGGAAGAAGTCGAGCCGCGTTTAAGTCTACGCGACTCCCTGGATTCGTCCGCTGGGCTGCATCTTCAACAATCGCCCTGGCTGACGCCTCTTAATTAAGCAGCTGGCAGTTGCCCAACCTGCTGTTTCAGCTGCCTGTATCAACATGGCTATTCACTCATGACAAGCCTTGACGACATTCTTTTCTCATCCTCATCCGTCGGGAATCGATCGTTGCGCCTCGAGGCGTCGCCAAATTTTTAATCTGGTATAAATACCACTAATATGACGGCCTCGACAACGATTTATGCTTTCGAGGACCCCCTGCTCTTGCGAACAGCTTGGTGACAATGCTTCAGCGCTATCACCCTGCTCCCCTCGCAAGCCCAGACCCTCCGAGCATTCCCCCATCGGACTATTTTGATCTTTTTACTTTGATATTCACGTACTGTTTTGCTATTTATTATGATACCCCATCAGCGTTTGTACACGCTGTCCTACGAGTTTCCCCATTTCCCTCGGCAGCGAAAGTGCTTCTACGCCATCGCTTTGCGGATAGTGTGTTGAACCAGAGCTCGCGGCGACAATGCTTATTACGCTATCGTTTGGCGAGTTCTGTGGGCGTTTTGTGTTTTTTTGGTGGGAAGGGTTGTATATAGCTCCCTGAGCTTGGTTACGGCGATGGCATATTATTCGATCTTTATTATATAGTCCTGATTAGCATATAATAGGAACAAGATATATGCTCTCGCGCTTTGTTCATTCAATGCCTTTGGTGACTATTTACAACTTATATAGGGAAGGGGAGATAGGTAGGAATACTGGTGAGACTATCATTAAATCTACCGTCTATATACTTATGGAAGCGAGCATATATAGGCCACATATTACGTTCATATTTTCACTGGTAAGACACAAGATTCATGAAACGACGTTTTGTATTCTCTAATCCAGGCGGTACATACATCGTGTTACACGCCTGCAGGCAAAATCATAACCACGTGAAGATAACAAAAGGGACAAAAAGTTCAACTCCAAATCTCAATATTTCTCATTCCTCTGCGTACCATCATCCTCCCCTGACCACAGAATATCCAGTCACAGACGGAAGTGTGACCCCGGGAGGATGACAGCCGCCACCCTTTGAAAAGAACTCCTCCCCCATAATATCCTACACTCTAAAACCCTTGTGCGTTGTTTTTATCCCAAAGTTGTCTGAAGTTGAATCGAAAAAAGGAAACTGTGGCCAAGCTGCGCTTGTTTACCAGAAGCCGAGCATGCGGCGGAATCGCTCAGGAGCGGGCACATCGCTGTGAAGACGGGCGGCCTCGACGGTCGCGGTCACGTAGACTGTCTCAGGCTCAGGGGCACGGGTAGTGGCCAGAGTGGTAGAGGCAGGGCAGGCTGTGACAACGGAAGTGATAACCTTGGCGGTCTCCTTACCGGCACCACAGGGGACAGTGACGGTCTCGGTGACCTGGTTGGTAAGGGTGACAGTCTCAACGCCAACGGTCATGGTGTTGACACCGACGGTGACGTAGGAGGTGACTTGGTTGGTAACAGTCTTGGTGATGACAGTCTCGCCAGCAGCAGGGACGGTAGTCTCCTGACCGATGGCGCCCTCGGAAGTCTCAGCAGGAGGAACGACAACGGTGGTCTTCTCACCCTCGCCAGGAACGGTGACGACACCGGTGCCGGTAGGGACACCGTTGGAGACGGTGATAGCAGTAGTGCTGATCTCGCCATCAGACTTGGTCATGGTGATGATAACTACACCAGTGGAAGTAGCAGTGACAGTCTCGCCAGCCTCGGAGGTCTCAGCACCAAGGGCAGTAGAACCAACGGCCTCAGAGTCACCAGAGGTCTCAGCAGCAGCAGTGGTCTCAGCAGCCTCAGAAGTAGGGGCAGCCTCAGCAGAGGAGTCGACCTGGGTCTCGGGGGGGACGACACCAGTGCCAGTGGGGACACCATTGGTGAGAGTGATAGCAATGGTGCTAATCTCGCCATCGGACTTGGTCATGGTGACAACAGTGACAGCCTCAGAGCTCTCAACAACACCGGTGGCAGTCTCAGTGGCAGCCTCAGAAGTCTCGGCACCGAGAGCGGTAGAGCCAGCAGCCTCAGCATCAGAGGTAGTCTCAGCGGCGGCAGTCTCGGTGGTCTTGACAGCACCAGTGGATGTAGGGCCCTCGATGACAGGGGTACCATCGGAGATGGCGCAAGACTCGGAGACAGTGAGGGTTCGGGTAGAGATGACAACATGGCCGCCAACACCGGGCTTGGTCTTGCCAGTGACCTCAGCGTCAGAGGGAAGAATGACGGAAGCAGTCTCAGTGGACTCTTTGGTGATGGGAGTAGGAGCCTTGGCAGTGGAGGAGGCATCGGCACGGCAAATCTCACGCTGCTTCTGGCAATCAGAGACCTCGAAGTTCTTTCCAGCGTTCTCAGAGCAATCCTTGAACTGCTTATCACAAGCATCAGTAAGAGCCTCGCCAAGCTCAGGGAAGGTCTTCTCGTCAGAACCGGTACCGACAACGAAGTCACCCTTGTTGCCACGCTTGACAGGAGGGCAGGCGGCACCAATAACGACAGTGCGGTGGAAGATGGTAACCTCACGGATGACAACGATGACGGGCTTGTTCACCTTGCTGACAACAGCGCTGCTGGTAGCGGCCTCAGAAGAAACGGCACCGGGGAGTTCATCAGAACCAGTGGTCTCGGCGCCAGCGGCAACAGTGGTGTTGGCGAAAGGTCCGGGCTGAGTGGAAACAGTGCTCTGTCCCTTGCCAGTGGTGAGGATGATGGTGGTAGGAATAGGAGTCTCAGTCTCGGTGCTGGCGTCAGCCTCATTAGTGGCAGTGTTGGCAGTCTGGGTAGCGTTGTCAACGTCGGTGGTCTCCTCCTCAACAGGGGCGGAGGTCTCGGCAGAGGTCTCAGCAGCGTCCTGGGTAGCTCCGGTAGTCTCAAGAGCAACTGAGGTGTCAAGGGTGGTCTCGCCAATAACTCCAGTGGCAGCAGTCTTGGTCTTGCTACCAGCACACTTGGTGCAAGGGATGGTGATGGTCTGGTTGACGAAGCGAGTAGTACCACGTGTGATGAAAGAGGTAGGGACAACAGTGGTCACGTCAGCAGTCTGCTCAGTGATGGAACCGGAGACAGTGGCCTCGGCAGTGGAAAGAGTCTCGGCGTCAGTGGTAGCAGCCTCGGAAACGGTCTCGCTGGAAGCCTCAGTGACAGCCTCAGAAGTACCAGCAGCTGCGGCATCACCAGAAGTAGTGGCATCAGCAGTGGAGAGAGCCTCAGACTCGGAGACGGTCTCAGCACCAGCGTCAGCGGTAGATGAAGCAGTGCACTTAGAGCAAGGGATAGTGACGGTCTCATCAACGAAGATGGTGGTGCCGTCAGTGATGTAAGAAGTAGGAATGACAGTCACTTCAGCAGTCTGGTCAGAAACACTTCCAGCATCGCTGGTGATGACAGTAGTGATAACCTCAGAAGTGACCTCGGCGTCAGCATCACCAGCAGTGGAAGCTGTGCATCGAGAGCAAGGGATTGTGACAGTCTCGTCAACGAAGATGGTAGTTCCGTCAGTGATGTAAGAGGTGGGAACAACTGTCACCTCAGGAACATCAGGCACCTCATAAGGGTTGCCAGCAGATGTCTTGGGCTTCTGGCGAGTAACAGTCCTGGTGAGTGTGACCTTCTCCTGGGCAATGACACCCTCAACGAGAGCCTGCAGGCTGACAGCCGCGATAAGAACGTTGCGCATGAACATGGTGAAGGAAGTAAATCGGAAAGGTGTAGATTGGTTTGGTGTTTTGTTGATTTGGCAATGAGTGAAAATACTCTATCAAAGAGCAAAGTTGTTGTTAACTTGGAAAAAGGCGACCAAAGCACCTGTCAGAAGGGAACGACTGAGAAAAGAAGCCCAAACCTGGGAACAAAACGGAAGGAGAATGAATGAGAGTTGAGTATGAAGAAGAATTGGACTCCAAAGAAGCAGCGACAGCTTTGTCTTTAAGAAGGCATCTCGCCTGCCAGTATCAAAGACTCCAGCGTCAAACTCTGACGGGTGGCTGAGCAAACGGACATCCTTGACATCGATCGGGACTTAATTAAAGTGGTCTCAACATGAGACGTGATGGATATGTAGGCGCCCCCTCATGTGCCTTGATTCAGCGAGATTCTAGGATCAGTATAGACGAGACGTGGTTTGGAAGCAAGTGGATAACTGAGCATGGACAGACATTACCATATTGGGCTCGAAGGCCTAGGACGAGTTGCCTTGTGGGCTGGATGATAGACGCAGAATAGCATGGGCCCCAGATGCAAGGCTCGCGTCCTCAGCAGATAGTGGAGGGATTGGCCGGCCCCTGTCACCGTCCATCTGGTCATGATGAATTATCCGGGAGCCAATGGTAGCCAAGCCAAATAGTTCTCCCATGATGGGGACTTGTTGATGGTTCTATTCAGTTGCCTCGGTACTTTTGGAATCAACAAGCGTTCACCATTTGTTGGTATACGGCCGACTGTATAACGGTGAAACTATTCCCGCCAGATCCAAAAATAGGACGGGCCAGCACTTGCTGGTAAACAATATGGATGAGACAGGCCACGATGATTATAGAGAAGAGCTAAGTTTGAAGTTGTTTATTCGGTCCAGTGCCGATCCTCCTAGTAATTTAATTTGCCGTTCAAACAGATTCGTTGTTTGTGATGTGACAATGTGATGAGATCCAAGGTTGGATGGAAATGAGGTGAGGTGAGGTGAGGTTAACGGAATAATTGTCAAGGCTAGGCTAGGTGACTCTAGAAAGGATCGTATGCAGGGATGCGAGGCATGGGAATATGCATAAAGTGGAGGTTGCAAGGGGACGGGGTTTTTAACGTCGCACCAGACTCGGAGAGACATGGGGGAGACAAGGGTTTATCGTTTGCTTTTCCATAAGACGGGAATATCAGAAATATGAGTAAACATTGTATTACAGGCCATGGCACTAGATCATGATAATTATCGATACTATTACTTTCGGATCTCGGTTCAGTTGCATCGTTGTTTTGACGATCTCAACCTGAACCACTTACAAGATACTCAGCCTCTTTCAACTTCTCTTCTCACACAAAACAATGCCAAGTAACAGATCGGACAGACCGTCCGCAAATATTTCCTCTTTAGAGACCAAAGTCTTGGATGACAGATGAAGAGATTGGTGATGTTGAGAGAGACCCTGGTCCAAGCGCTTCGTCTCTTACTGTAGATGAATCAAAACCAAGTTTCATGACTCCCCAACCTTGCCTCGCCCTTGTTTCAGAAACGACTCCACGACCCGAATTGAGTCGTAGAGTTCATGCACTTTGTCTCTGTTTTCACACGAATAGCGCTCTTTCGTCTACGCTCAAAACAAGCATAATCTCTTCCTGAAGATGCTGCAATTGCGCCTCACCCTTTTCCCTTTCCCTCCAAACAAACACAGCCCCCCTGGGGGACATGGTGTAGTAATAGGCATGTTCCGAGTGTTTGTATCAAGAGAGTGTTATTTTAGTAGCATGGCCAGTGTGTTTCCGTCAACAGGGATTATAACTAACTTTCTTGGAAATCCTTTGAGGCTCATAACGGCACATACATACCTTACATTTACACGGATGGATGCACTTCGGTGATGAGATGACCTTCTCATATAAATTGATTCGAGCCCAGGATTGAATCAATGCATCAGCGCTACTCGCCACGCTTGGATGCCCGTTTACCTTGCGAGAGCCACTGGTTAGATCCCGCTATGATGCTGCACGGCCGGATCGCCGCATTTTTAAATTACGTAGCTGCAGCTTCTCATCCTGTTTGCTATTTCCCTGGGTCGGCTTGTGTCTGTTTCATGAAACGGGATGGGGGTTCATGATCCTTCGTAATCAATATCAACATGATTTTTGCTCTTGACGCGGCTCGATATTGTTCGAATTACGGGAACTTGAGATTGTGATACCGTTTGCCTTGGACGCGGATATCTCGGAAATTGCGTCACTATATGGGCCGTGTATCAATGGAGTTTGTTTTGTTTGAATCCTACGTCTGCTCATATTGAGCTTGATCTTAGAGTTGATGCTCTCAACAACCATCTATCAACACCTGTCATCCCTGTCGTAGAGCCAGCATAGCTTGTTGGAAACGTCATCGTCGTCGCCATACTCAAAATTATTTATCCAAGGATGCTCTCGAGTTTCCCTTTCAGCGACAGGGAATCTATCCTGGGGGAGGAAAGAAAACTTAGGGCCTCAATCCTAAATAATAAAAGGACTTAGGTAACTTGGGGTAAATTTAGGACAAATTTAGGATACCTTTTACTCATTTTATTTTAATGTCTTATATCAAGGTCTGATATTTTCTTGCTCCCCGTAGCCATATGAATGTGTTCCGTGTTGCCATCTCTGAGTCTTCATCCTCCGAATCGATATCGCCGTGATCAACACCAGCAATCCCGCCGCGCTCGGTCGTTGGACTACACTTCAAGTGGAACGATGTCTCAATTTGCGATCCATGCAAATCCGAGATACACAAGACGGTGATCCCTTACACAAAGTACATGCTCACGGACATCCAAGTTAGTATCAGCCAGCCTTGTGAATCCAAATGGTTGAAAGGCAACAATGGGATGGCTGGTATAGGAACTTCCATGGTTCAGGTATAGCAACCGGCATTCGTCTGCATGAGAAACTTAACCTTCGAGGCCTGAAAAGGCTGAGGTTGGTTCTTAAATGAAAGACATGGATGTGTCTGTCCAGGCTGCTACAGGCTGCTACATTGAAGTCTATATCCCATCAAGCTGCTTGAGCCCTTTGCAAACATTTGTGGTGGGCACCTGTCATGAAGGCA
Source organism: Fusarium acutatum (assembly GCA_012932015.1). NCBI lineage: Eukaryota > Fungi > Ascomycota > Sordariomycetes > Hypocreales > Nectriaceae > Fusarium > Fusarium acutatum. The sequence goes on from JAADJF010000477.1 coordinate 36,964, forward strand.
CCGACCCAAAGGGCACCAATGTCCGGATCGCGTCTGATGAGGGTTCGTAAAAGGGCATTGCCATCATTTAATTGGTTCAAAAATGCAATGGAGCCTTGTAACCAGATGCCACATATTGCACTCAATAACAGGTAAGAGACGCTGCACAGGAGTGCTTTCATCCCTCTTGGGTTGCAGCTCAGGGTAAGGAGTTTGTCTAACTGGGATTCATCCATGAGATATGCCTTGCTACAGCTGAAATCCTTTCCGCTTTTACAATACAACAAAACTGGTCTTGATAACTCAATAGACCTACCATCATATTTTGCAACTGATATTCGCAGAGCGGCCATCAAGGCTACCAGCTTCTGATCTTCGATAGCGTGGAGAGAACAGTAGTCAGACAAGTAACCACCGGCGGCGGCGGGTGATGTAGGAGTTCGGACTGCTCCACGGCTTCGTGTTGTGATCTTCTCAACGATGGTAAATAACCGTTCGGTACTGGTCGTATGGAACACGGAGAATACAGGGGCTTGCCATTCGAGCCTTGAATAGTCGAGTTCCAGCCGCCATCGTTTGACAGAACAGCACTCCACCATTGAGCAGCATTCTCTTCAACTTCGACAATATCAACCTCTGTAGAGTAATTACCAGTACTCAAGGGTGGCTTCCGGAGTCCTGGTTGACGTTGTGTGGCCAAGACTGAGATATTTGTGCCTCGCGGATCAACTATGTCCATCGTGTTGAGAGAATGGACGCCGACGCATGGATCGATATTGGGATATGGACTTGCTCTGTTGCCAGTGTTCATTCGAGGAGCTTTGGAGTTCCTGGTTTTGAAGGCGCATTTATTTGTATTGGTTTGTTGCAAGCTACTTGAAATATTACTCCTTTATCAAATGGCGGTGCATGATTCGTATCACTTGTAGCAGCCCAGGTTGATCTTCCTCGAATTATGGCAACATTGGTAAAGACTTCGTCGATTTTGATATCTTTAGGAAATCTAGGGTGTTTGTGATATGCCCCTTTTATGGTTGATATTCAGTCTCCAATAAGCTGGTCGTTGTCAGACGCCAGATCTCGAATATTGAGCCATGTGCGATATCCTCGTGTATACATGGCGCGAACAGCCTGCTTGTTGGGGCGTACTGCATCTTGCATTTCCTAGGAATTTTGCCTGGAGAGAAATTTGCGGATTTGGAAGGTGTCATTTCATGGTCAGTTGGATTGTTTGGCTAATGGATCATGCAAAACTCCGTTCTCGACAGTCTGTTGGTTGAGGACTATAATGACATCTTGGTGAGCACATATTAAAGGACATGCAAAATTCCACAATATTCTTGCTTTTGGGGGCATATCTCACCAATTTTAGAGACGACATTTTCCATGTTCAGAATTTTTGATACTAAAAGAGCGAAAACAATGCGACGAGAGATGTGTACTGCTGATGACAGGTAGAGAAATTAGCACGCTTGAATTACTCGAAGTATATGATGCCGTAACCTTCCACTAAGACGCACAATGCAAATGAAATAACTCAGATCGAGAAAAGAATAAAGCCCCTCTATTTCCGAATATCTCTTTGTCAAACAACTCCGCCCAACTATTCCTAATAGGTCTCTAAGTCATGATGGTATGGGGTAAGCTGCAAGAGAGATTAGATTGATAAGATGAGATTGTCATGGCCCCCGAGACCGGAACGATCTAAACAGCCGTGTCGCAATTTTCTGCTCGCACATTGCAATGCAATCCAAGCTAGACCTGGGTATTTTTATAGAATATAGCGCTGTTGTACGTAACGAGATGCGTTGTTGGGAACTGAACCGGTGAACCCCCTGCATGATTGGCATGATGCAAACAAGTGAAATCTTCTCGTCTCATGACGGGTAAAAAACACGTGGGGTATCCTCGTGACATTGCACAAATCCATAAAGAGAGAGTGGTATTTTTGTACTGTTTTGTTTATTCGGTGTAATAGTATTACATTGGAGCTCGTGCACGACATAGCCGTCACCGCCGGATTATACCATACGTATTATGTATTGTTTTTGTACATGGATGTTAAAAAAAGTTGACAGCACTAGATCCACTTGAGCTTTCAGGAACAAAGAGGGGCAGACGAGACACGACAAGACTCGCTTCCATGATAGGTTTGAATCGGGCTCTGAACTCGAGGGTTATGCTATTCTTGGCAATTCTGACAAGCTTCAGGAATTGGTCCTGGACTTTGCCGTAGATATACTAGTTTCTAGGTTTGGGGTCGTTATCTAACTTGATTCGAGTCTGGGTCGAGCTGTGGCTGGTATCAAGTGACTGACGCATCATCGACGAATCTCATTGATGCAATCGATCTCACTGCTACTATTCGCTCACTTATTCGTTTGCTCACTCACTCACATTCCATTCAATCTCCTCAATCTCACTCACAATCTTCTACGCAGATCCACTGAGAACGACTCTATTCTGCACTTTCAATGGCTGCTTCTAAGCTCATATCATAACTCACTCTTCCTTTCTACCTCCGTGATTCTTTCGTCCCGCTCCGTCTCCCCGCTTCATCAACTCCCGGCCTCCGTTGGTAACATTGATAACATAACATAACCCACTTCTTTCTCACTCATCATAGCCCCAGTTCCAGTCCCAGTTCCAGTTCCAATTCTAGTTCCAGTTCATTCCCCTGCAGACATCATTAGTCCTATTCTGTAACTAAACATCACCTTCTCTTTTCATACCTACTCTCGATCTCTCTCTCTTTTTGCATACCTTTCTCTGTCGTGTCTAGCCCCGATCAGACAAAGTTCCGCATCCCGGGCCCTCTTCCGGCTTTCGACATCCGGTTCTATCATTCTCGGACCCCCCTCTTACCGACTCGAGCTCCCCTACCCATCCCATCCTATCCCCTCTGCTTATCAGATCCTGGGGATCTGGGCTCACACTGTACCTACTGTTTTTATTCATGTGCCAAGACGCAAGTCACTAGTAAAAGAAACAAAAGAAACACCCCCGAAACAAGCCATGGCGCGTTTTGTGGATTTGGAGGAGGACGAGGATATTGGAGCGGGCCCTGGCGGCTTTACCGTCAACGATCCTCGTGCCGCTTCTGCACCTCATCATGAGGTCGTGCCGCCCATTCCGCCTCCTGGTCCTCTTCGTCATGACGACCCCCAGCAGAGTGGGCTTTCTCAAAAAGACCAGCATCTTCTTCTTCTCAGGAAGCTCCAGTTGTTGTCTGCCAACAGCCGGAATGGACCTTGGCCTCATTCATTGTATAACCCAGAGCCGCTAGGCACCATGGACTCTTCTACTTTCCAGGCGCCTATTACCAACGCCTTTCAGTGTTATCCGTGAGTGCGATCCCTTATTCAATCAATTTTCTGTCTAAATGCTTTGATTGATTCGTGGTTGAAGCTGTTGACTTTCATCATGATATCTGCTGCTTCGTTTAATACCGAATTTGACATGTCATGACAACTCCCACTAACCCTCCAAACAGTGTTGTCGAAGCCATTGCAGCTTCTATCGACCTTAATACCCTCGACGCTCTTTCGCGTACCTGTCGTCTCATCCATCATGGCCTCATTCAGTACCGTACTACTCTGATCAACTCTACCCTCCACTGCCAAAACGAAGAAGTCCCCGTTGATGGCTCCGAAACCTTTCGCTACCGCGCTCGCGCTGGTAATTGGTTCTACATGGAAGATGGGCGCAGTTACAATGGAAAATCAGGCGACTGCGCTCGCGATATGGTTGGCGAGTGCCGTCGATGCGGCGATGTGATATGCCGGGTATGTACAGCGATCTGCGAGCTGCCGAGTTTTGGCCCAATCGCGTGTTACTGACCATGAACTCTGCAGAACTGCGCCATCAAGCCACCGGCTTCCGTCGCCCTCAAGGAGAGGCATAGGAGACTCTGCAAACCTTGTGTTCACGCACCTATAGCCACTCTTATCAAGGCGCCCGTAGATTCAGATGTACCACTGTCCTCTGAGTTGGTGTCGCGAGACGTTTGTAAGTGCGCCGACGAGGGCGTTTGGCTCTGCCAACCATGTGGGCGAAGCATTCGTGCCGCAGACCATGACTACCAACGGTATGTGTTGACATTTCAAGTAACCTTACTCTCTTACTGACCTGTGGGCTTAGTATATGGCGCTGGCGAAACCAATACGGCGAGGTCCTCGGCGGTCTTGGAACAGGCATTGGCGAGGGCGTTCGTGGCGTCGTATGTGGCCGCGAAGCAGATTGCTGTGCCGCCAAAGAAGTCGAGCATCAGGTAGATTGCGACGCCGAGGACGCCCGGGACGGCAATGTGGCTCCGACTCCGGCCCCGCAACAAGCTCCGGTTGACGCTCTGATCGACCAGCTCCGTCTTACACATGAGCGCACACCGTCACCGTCCCTCGGTCCTGGCTACCTTCGTCATGAGATCGAGGGCATTGGCGGTGTTGTTAAACGCAAACGTGTTCGCATGGTGCGTGTCGGTCATTGTGTCCCTGAGTGGGATGATGAGCGCACCAGCGGTAGTCGTATCCTCGGCCGAGAGGTCAGAGGAGAACGCCGTTCATGGTGCGGTTGGTGTAACCGTGTGATTCCTGGTGAAAAGGACCTCATGAATGAGCCACCCTCTTCCTCATCTTCAAGTGCTGGAGGAAGTCGTCGTACATCGACGTCGACTACTAGATCGACAGAGATGAAGTTGGATTAAAACAAAAGTTGCTTCGTATAGTTTTTCTTGGTTGTTTTTACGAATGTTCGTATATAGGTGTGCATCGACATCTTGGACTAGCTTTAATTGTTTGCTATCTGGGAACAAGGGTACATATGGGACACAATTGGAGAATTGTTGGGCATTGAATGTCATAAACTCGTCGGCATACGCCATTCATGATACATGAGATAGGGAGACAAAGGTCAAAAATACAAGAGGCTGTTGTATTCGAGGAGGTTTTGGTATTTGGCAATTATACAGATTTTTGCCCTCTCGTTGGGCCGAATCAACACTATTCGCATTTCACTTCATTCTCCATGACCATGACCCTACATCAACTCAGACGATTTTCCATGTTTATACAAGTCTGATAGACTGTGCCATACCGACACATCGAAGAATAAACTCTTACAACTCGCCACGGTACAGCATGTCTGTCCTCCTCTTGCGGTCCTCTCTCGCGGCGGTTCGAATAGCACCCCATCGTGATTCCCTCCTCTCCTGCTTGCGCTTAAGGCCCTCAAGATGTGACTTGGGTGCAGGAGCAGCCATCTTGACGAAAACAGGCGAGCAGCCAAACTTTACAGCCAGCTTATTCACACTCCATGTAACGGGGTCATCTGCCCTTAGTCGCTTCATCTCCCTGATATCCTCAGCCTTGAGGTTGTATACAGGATTGCGGCGAGGATAGTCCATCTTTGGGGCAAGTTTGCCGGGTGCGATAGGTTCTAGAGGAGAGCCGGGGGTGTGTCGCATCCGTGTGAGAGCGGCACGGCGAGGGTCGCTATGTGGGAGGAAGATGAAAGGTGTGTGAAGAGGAGAGGCCTCGGAAGAAGGAGGGTTGTAGATGATAGAGTCGGAGGCGGGGAATGCTGCCTTTCGGTCGGGGAGAAAGGACTCGTGAGGAGCAATCTTTAGAGATCGTTTTGTTCGGCTTGTTGTCTTGTGGCCACGGCAAGGAACGGTAGGAAGGGCAGCACGAGGGCTGAATAGCCTGGCGGCTGGTCGGACGAGGCTTCGAAACTCCATTGTGACTTGATGGGCTGTCGTCGAGGGTCCCGTGACAAGGAAGTAGTGGTACAAGTGACTGAAGATGTGATTTGACTTTGTATGGACCTCGAGAACCGGGCTGAAAGCGATTGTCCGCGGTAATTGGCGTATCGTGTGGTTACCGCTGGGCCCTGCAAACCACCTGAAGTCCAAGATCTGAAGTTTCTGCCACCCACAGCTACGCTTACCTAAGGCACCTTACCTAATGGCTAGAGTCACGTGTTTAGTTCAGCTCTAAAGTCACATGCTATGAACTGGACCATGATCATCGTCTCTGGCTCTCTTCCAGTTAGCTCCAAACTTGTAGGCTGATGACGTCGGCTCTTCACCAGGAGGAATGCCCCTCGACATTGACCCCTCGTGGCTATTAACTCCCGCTTACATGCAGTCATTGCAATGAGATGAAACTTCAAGCTGACGAGTCCCTTGTTTCATTTCTCCAAGGCCATGGAGATCTACAGAAAATTCCAGAGAAACTGGAGAAATTGTGGAAGATCAATCAGTCACCCTTATCAGTGGCAAATTATAGCAGGGAAAAAGGGGTCGACGGGGTCGGCACATGGGGCCTGTCAGAGCCTGGAGTAGCCAAAACGGGGCTGAATTGGAAGCCCAATGATGCATCTCAGATTGGGTTTTTGGTGTTGTCGATGTTTGGAACCAAAAAAGCAATCAGCGGTGGGTAAAGCAGGGCAGATTTTTTCCCTCGCCCTCCTCGTTGGTCCTTATTCTGATGCAGATACGCGCGGATCTTTATCCCTTATTAGCCTGTTCCGCCAGGGCAAGATGAAGAAAGTGCCCTGAAGGAGTCGTCACGAGGCCCATGTTGGTAGCGGGGCTGTAGCCGGGTTGGTGATTGACAGTAATGGGATGTGATAAGAGGTGACCAACTTGGTGACCATGGACACCCAACCGACTTGTTCCAAGGCAGAGCGAGAATATGCAGGCTGAAGGGGAAATGGAGTCATAAAGACTGATATAGCATCACATGTTATCAAGGCTGTGACTGTACGTACGAGGGAGAGAGCGAAAGCAATATCATGTCATTTCAAGGCGAAGGGATATTTTGAACCCATCGGATCAGTCCCTCAGCATCTGAGATAGGCAGCCCAGGGCTGACCTTGGTACTATTGGGAGAAAGTCCCTTTGATACAGGTTGGCTCTGGTGCCTGACTTGCATTGACGAGAGTCCCATGTCGAGTGCATGCATTGGTGCTGCACGATACCAGACAGACGTAACCTCAAACGTAGGATCACAACATGGAGACCCAACAGAAAGAGAAGAGCATCTGGGAGGACGAGATACTAAAACGTGGTCACAGTCTGGGGCCTTGTATCGCCTTTACGGCATGGCATCTCGATGTCTACCGTTTTAAGCAGGTTTTGCTAATAATGCTTCTCTCGTCCATCGTCCGTTGGCCAAGTTGGCAAAGGTCCCGTGGTTCAAAAACCCTTTCCCATGGCCAGCATCCATCGTTTACATTGGATCCATGGAATTAAATCTCTCGTCCCTGCAGACGGTGGAGGCTTTCATCTGTGCGACTCACATAAATTGCCCCATAAATGCCCTGGATAGTGCAATCATCCCGCCTCCAGTTGGTCCCGTGCCTTGATCAAAGTGCGCTGATCTTGGGAAAAGTTGAAGCTTGACTTGACCTCTAAAACGAATTGTAA
>JAADJF010000478.1:0-15518 GCA_012932015.1 Fusarium acutatum
GGGTGGGGGTGGGGGTGGAAAAGCACCCTGGCCAACCTGTAATGGCGCTGGAACGAATTCCGCCGAGCGTCTGACATTTCGCTCTGGAACTGCGGGTGAATTATTATCTGAGCTGGAAATCTGAGAGGGAATTGGATCGCGGGGTGGAATTAGGCGTCGGCCTGGAGTCTCTAGACTCTTACGACGTGCTGTTGGGGTAATTGGGGATGGTTCAACTGGCGTGGGCGTTATGTGTTGTACGGGCTCGGGCTGTGTTGCAGGCGGTTGATGCGGGGATGGTGTGACGTCTTGGTTGCTGACGGTTGGTAACTCCATAACAGGATGAGGTTCCTCAATTGTTTGGGTTGTGCCATTGGAGTTTGTGACGGTTGTGGTAGTAGTTGTAGTCGTCGTTGTAGTTGTAATTGTCTGCCCCGTATTTGGGTTGGTCACTGTCTCTCTTTTGATGGTCGGGCTGGTGTAAGAGTCTGGTCCTGAATTTGGGTTGAGGTTTGGAGTTGGCGTCGCATTGTCTGGTGTCTTCCCTGGGCTCAATCCACTGTTACTCTTTGTGTTGCTCAGATCGCCCTCTGTTGTCAATGAGTTATTAGGTTCGCTGCTTCCATATGTCGAATCGCCTGACGTCTCTGCTGTTTCTGGGATCTGAAGTTCTTGGCTTTTGCGCTTGTCTTTATCCTTCTCCTTGTCTTTATCTTTTGAGGAGCTAAAGATCTTCCATTTTGAACGCTTCTCTTTGTCTTTGCCAAAGGGGTGATCATCCTGTATCGACATTGTGAAGAAGAACAACTGTAGTTGTGAACAATTACTGAGGGTTTGGCAGAATTGGCTTGATGGAACGGCGAGATAACGGTTCAAATGTCAATTAGGCTTATCGAAGGATGGACGTTGCAATATGACGAAGGGTGATGAGGTCATTCAACCTGGTCGCAACTTGGAACCCCTCAGCCACCGCTGATCACCTCTTGGGAGCTGCCACTAACGCGCAATGACTCCTTCATGACTTAATAGCACATTGATCTTGCTGCGAGACCCTGTGGCGTGAGCTTCCTAATGGTGAACCCAGCCACACATCTATCATTCCGGTGACGAGTATTTCGCAAGTGGCGGCAGAGTTGGGAGTAAGATCTTAACAGTCGAGTAGACGTTTTAGGTGAGCCTCTGTTAAGGTTATATCACAGCCTTTCAACGAAGTCATCGTCTTTCAAAACCAGTTTTGTCCAGAGGCCGCCCAATGCTAACGTTGATCGGATGATCGCCATAATCGATGCGACCGTGTAATTCAGGACCCCTAGATCTCGCATATTATTCGTATTTTGACTTTGACAATTTTCCTCTATGCCAAGACATCCATCTGAGTGCATCTACCCTGCAACGAATATTGGACATTTGGCCTGGTCAAGACAGCTTGCCAAGAACACTGAATAACGGGGACGGGCATTAGCCAATTCGTCAGCAATTTCTTTTCCTCCAGTCTTTCCAGAAGCCTTTCGTATTCACACAAGTTTGTCAGGCTTGTCAAACCTCGCAGGCCTATGATTGAAACATTAGCGCGGACTATGATCTACGTCTGCCGAGCCAATGACCTTTTCCTTGACTACCACTGATAATCAACCGAGAATCATCTTGAATAGTGTTGAATCTTTTTCGTTTCATCTGATACGTAGAAATCCTTACAATAAAGTAACCTTCTCAATGGCCGGTTCTCTGGGGGAAGAAAACTCAGAACCTTGATCCTAAGTAACGAAAATACTTAGGTAAATTAGCACAAGTTGAGGATATCTTTAGAATACCTTTTTCTGACTTTATTTTGAAATCCTGTATAAAAGTCTGATGTTTTGCTCCTTGAGGGGGTTCTCTTAAGTTGGGGCTTTGATCGGCCCTCCAGGGCAGCTGGATAGCTTGCTGTGATATTCTAAGCTTACATCAAGTGAAATGATTTTCACAACAGTCTTGTAGTCCCTTTTTCATGTCTATACAAGTACATGTGCTTATAAGACCTGGCGGGATAAACGATCTACGAGTTACATCCGGTATTATGACGAGAATTAGTTTCGGGACTTGGGGGACAACAGCACTCAATTTTAGATATTTGACACAGGTTTGATCAGCTAAAATAATAGACCTTGACTCGCAAAGTGTTAAGTTCTAATATTATTGATGTGTTCCTTCTGATATCACAAAGAGTTATAGTGTTCACAAGCAATGTGCATCTCTTGAATGCCTTTCTTTCAAAGCTCGCAGACACTTCCAAAGAGCTTCTCGTCCTAACTATTGACAATCCATTAATGAATACAAGATGTTATGGGCAGTGCCAGAACTAGTGCGCGGCCTAGCTGCAAGTGTCAGAGGCTCCATCCCCACTGCTTTTGAACAAACGACTCGAACACCGCGGTAACCACTGGCAATGCGGCCGCAAAGCATCTGGCACTGTCAGAACAGAGGAAAAGCTGCCGAACAGCCTCTAAATCTTCGTAGAATTCTTTAGAAATTCTACCGTATAGATTGCCATCTCTTCTCCAGCACCTTGGACCTCATCCTTTTCTCACCACAACAGTCAACCTTCCTATCCTTCACCCAACCTTCTATCAACACTACCCTTATTCACAATAACCTTTCATCTTCCCTCTACAGAAGACCTGCCGTCTCAAAACCCTACACAAAACTTCCATCCCATCCGACGTCATACAACATGTCACCCCTCTACACCAAGTCATGGGCCCCGGCTCATAAGGAGATCATAGACGTCGGTGGATCGACTCTCGATACAACTTTTGATTCCCAGCTGCCCAGCGCCTTCAAGGGAGAGGGCCACTTCCCAAAGGAAGTTGCATACACTACCGGCATGCACCACTGGTGCGAAATCGCCGATGGTTCGTACCAAACAACTGACGAACTGGAAATAATCAAGGCTACTGCTTCCGATGTCGTCAAAGATATGCCAGCTACCGGTGCTGTCATCATCGACCTTGGAGCCGCTAACTCCCGAAATGTCGTTTCCTATGTCCAGGCTTTCATCGAGCAGGGCCAGCCTTGTATCTACATCGCTCTCGACCTCTGCAAGGAGTCTCTCACTAAGCATGTCAGCAATCCTGCCGCCGACTTCCCTCAAATCACCTGCATTGGCTTATGGGGAAACTTCATCCAGGGTGACAAGTACTTCCCTGCTCTCCCCAACCCCCGAATCTCCTTGTCGATCGGTTCTATCTCCTTCAATGCTCCTGACCAGATGTGTGCTGATCGATGCATGGAATTCTCGAAGCATCTCTCTGGATCTCCCTACTCAAAGTTGATTGTCGGCCAAGATGGTCCTTCCAGCACTGACGCTTCATCCACTCATGCTGCCTACCAAACCAAGGCGTACGATGCATTCTTCATCTCTTACCTTCAAGGTATCCAGACCCACGCCAACATTGACGCCAACCCTCGCGTCGCCTGGACTTACGAGTCAAAGCTTTACAACTCCATGCACTACTTCAAAGTAGTCGCTCAGCACGACATGGTTTGTCACCGCTACAACGACTTCTTCATTCAGAATGGCACGATCTATACCATGTTTCCCTTCTGGAAACGTGGTGAGACAGAGATCCACGGGATCGCTAAGACTCAGGGCCTTGACATCAAGACTCTGGGCAAGGCTCCCAACTCTGGCATACGCCAGTGCCTCATTCAGCCTCGCATTTAAGCGGCACGGATAACCAACACACTTCCATCTTTCCTTTGTTATCAGATATGTTTCCGGTCGGAGTCTAGGCTAGACATGAAGAAGTCACAAGACAAATGCGCAAGCACGGCACGAGGAGTTTAGGATTTGGACTTGGACATGGGTAGATGTTTGGGCTTTTAGGTTCGGAACTTCTTGAATGCTGCATAAGTACACGGACAGACAGCTAGGTCTTAAACGCAGAGTCCCCCCTTAATAGATACACGAGTTTCAGGCATACTAATTCCCCAACTTGCAATTGTGAAATGCCCCACTGGTGACAGCTCTGACATGACACATATTTTAAAATATGTCTAAAATTTGTTGACTTCTACGGATTTATGAACTGTTGCGCGCTTCCTATCACCATATACGAGATTTGTATTTTCATAATCCCCGTTCCAATGTCGTGTTTTATCCAGTTCACATCTTGAACGACGTCGAGAGATGACGTAATCATTTGGTGGAGCCAAAAACGATGCCATTCTTGAACCTGTGACTTGATCCTTTCCCGTCAACAGCAAACCTTACGATCCAGCCAATCATGTCAAAAAGAAACCTACTCCTATGCTTCGATGCATTCGGAACTCTAATCAGACCTGTTCGACCAGTTGCGCAGCAATACGCTGACGTTGCTCGCCAATGCGGTTTCACCAACTTCAACGACGATGAGCTACAAGCCGCCTTCAAGTCGTCCTTTAAACAGGAGTCCAAGAAGAATCCGAATTATGGAAAAGAAACAGGATTAGGAGCGACTAATTGGTGGACCAACGTTTGTATATGACAACTTTGCCCGACAAACCGATGCTAACATCACTCAGGTTATTCATAATACCTTCACATCTTTGGCAAAAGATGACAAACCTCTGCCAAAAGATCTAGCTCCAAAGCTACTACATAGATTCGCTTCAAAAGAAGGTTATGAGACCGAGCCAAGTCTCGTTGAGGCATTCAAGAAGTTGAGGCGAAACCCACCTAAAGAATTTGATAATCTTGTCATTGGTGTCATTACAAACTCAGATGATCGCATTCCCAGCATTCTCTCATCTCTAGGACTTGCCGTGAGCCCATTGAGATATGGAACCAAACCAGATCTCACCAAACTCAACGACAAGACCTATGATATCGATTTCCATTGTATGTCTTACGATGTTGGCGTTGAGAAACCAGACAAGCGCATCTTCAGCGCTGCAGAACACATGCTCGCCCAGGTCATCAGCGCTCGTAGCGGAAAGGCCTTGAGCGAATCCGAAGGAGAAGCCAGTAGATGGCAGAAGGTGTATGTTGGTGATGATTATTCCAAAGATGTACTTGGGTCAGCGAATGCAGGCTGGAATCCGGTGTTACTCGACCCAAAAGACGAATGCGACAACATTGCCGATTTGAAGCATTGGAGGTCGTCGTCAGATGAGAAGCCGAAAGGAAAGGTTTGCAAGATTGAGGATCATCCACATGCGACATTGGATGGAGTGTTAAGGGAGCATGACGTTGCGACTGTTCATTCGATTCGAAACCTTCTTTCCTGGCTGTCAAGATAAGTTTGGGAATTGCGATAAATGGTTGCACGCGATATCGACTAAAGAGAACGCCATAGACTATCTTGGTGCGATCCATAGCATTTTATTCAGAACTTGTGGATTAGCTCGTCAATACGACCCAGTTGCTTAATTAGGCTCGCCGAAATGATTCATCCTTCATCATCCCAAAACGGAACGCTTCAGATCTGATAAAGTGGATCACCCATGTACTAAGTATTTGTATATGACCATTATTCCTATGGCCTCACTCATACAAGTGCTCAGTCAGGTTTATGATACCCCCTAAAGTCAATCATGACTACCATCAACATATCAATCGTCGAATCTCACCGCCTCAACATTACTACTTCTCACGAACAAGCCATTCCTTTATCTCTCCTCGACGGCACAACCGCCAACTTCTCCAACGCCAGCGCCATATGGCTCTTTGAAAAACCCACTCGCGATGACTTCAACTTAGCCTACCATCTACGTGAATCGCTAGCTCGAACTCTTCGGTTCTATCCGCAATGGGGCGGCCATCTGAAGGCTGTCAAATCGATAGATGGCACTGTTCCGCCAGAGGCAAAGTCGTTTCCGCCTCATGCTCGACGATTCGGACGTCTCTATGCACATTATGGAACTGATAATGATCCTGGTGTGGAGTTTGTTCATGCCAAATGCGATGCAACGCTTGAGTCTTTTTATCCCGCAGAGAGGATATCAAAGCAGCCTTTCTGGAAGTGCGACTCCAGCGTCTTTCAAAAATTCATGGCCCCTGCTACGATTTCTCAGCCACTGAAGGATGTTGTGGAGGACGGCAATGGGGAAGTGTATCCTCTTCTTGCCATTCAAATGACGGAGTTGTCCTGCGGCGGCTTTGCCCTTGCTCTCAATGGAGCCCATCCTCTCGCAGACGCTACAACTCTACTCGCTTTTATCAAACACTGGGCGCATGAAAGTGGCCAAGGTTTGGGGAATAATCTTCCTGCTTCAAAACCTGTGTTCAATCCTGCTCTTATCGACAATCAAGCGGCTGGAGATATCGATGCCAACGAACCAGACCTGGATGTCATACAACGAACAAAAAGTCTACCAATGCATAGATTTGATTGGTGGCATCCAGACTCGACACCTCCTTGGCCGTTCAAGATACCTTCGCCTTTTTACAAACAGGGCTTTGAGCCTGTCGGCAAGCCAATGCCATGGGCAGAGTGGAATGTTGCCGAGCCTGTTTCAAATTACGTTGTTCACTTGACTCAGAAACAGGTGATATGTCTTTGGAAAATGGCGAACGAGAACTCTTCACAGAAGCTAAGTCAACACGATGCAATACTCTCTCATATTTGGTCCTGCATTGCTCGCGCCCGTGGCCTTGAAAACGAAACAGATTCGATCCACTGCGATCTAGTTTACGGCGTTCGCTCGTCCTTTCACCTCAAAGAAGACTTCCTCGGATCTCCAGTCGTGATGATGAACATTGAACTCCCTGCCCGCGAAGTTGCCAACCCATCCAGCATAACTCAGGTAGCAACTCAAGTCCGCAACACACTCAAGACGATCTCTGACCCTTCCAACATGGCCGCCCATCTGCACAGCCTAGCTTTCGAAAAGTCTCCTCAACGAATATGGCAAGCATTCTTGGGGAGGCGACATATCTTGTTGACGACTTGGGCACGAGCGGGGATATATGATGTTGACTTTGGGTTTGGATCCACGTGTCGTTATGCTGAGGGTGTAGTTCCGGAAATGGATGGAAATGTGTTGATAAAAGAAGCATCGGGTCCTCTAGGGAAGTACTGGACTGACAATGGGGTTGATGTTTCTATCCACATCAGGACAGAAGATATGGAGCGGCTTGTCAGGGATCCGCTCCTGTTTCCCGTCGATGCATGAACTCGAAAGACTTTCGTACTCAAACGGCTTGAAGCTTCGGACTCGAAGCTACGATAGTGGAAGACCACTGTATAGTCTTCGAAATAGAGGTTCTTATCCTCAACGAAGCACAAGCACCACGTGCATAAAGCCCTCCAGTATTCGAAGCTAGTAATGACATAGGGATCGTATTCTGGATACCCAAACCCCCAGCAGACGTTACAGTTCGACCCCTGTTTGTCTTGTTCTGAATATGATAGTCAGTTACTGTTGGTCGGACCAAAAGAGAGCTTCGGGCACTCGGCCCCACCAACAACTGTTAGAGGTCTACAGGCAGCCGCGCTGATCTGGAGGTATGCTCCTCAGAAACTCTTAATCATTTGTTCTATTTGCTAACATCCTACAGAAATTGAATGCGTATCAAAAGGCGAAACCGTCCTCTCGTTCCTTCCAGCTACGGCTGATTGAGATGACTGCGTGCGCTCTGCATCAAATCGGCGTTCAATTGTCACAGCTAGAGAAATTCCACGACCCTGCTACAACTGCCGGCCATGATATTGAGTCTACTATTAAGTGGGAGCGACCCCCCGATGATTTGTGCCGCATTCCACCGAAGCCGACAATGTTCATTGCGACGCAGTTCACTGCTCATGACCGGTACCCAAACGGTGTCGATGACATGGTTGGTTATTGGGCAGAGAATCGTATCCTAGGCGGAGTAGCACTCTTTGACCGTTCACAAACATGGACGGGCGGCGATGAGCCCAACTTTTACTTTCAGTGTACTCGCGAAAGAGTCACCTTCCGTGTGTGTCAGCTTCTCGACACTCAACAGTCGGCCTTGATATCCTTCCTTCTTGCCGACCCCGAGGACGCAAACAACAAGTGCCCGCTCCCTATCTTACCAACCTCCGAAAACAGAGTTCGGATAGACCCAGGAGATGCTATTCCAGTTAAGAAAGTCTACAGAGACATTTGGGAAAGGAAGCATTCCCCAAGACGGTGGAGAGCGCCGCGGCTGGAGCGCCCTAAGACATCTTTGGACTATTAAGAGTTGGATATTGATGCAAAGGTTGAGCGCCTGAACAGAATGTAAAGTATTGCTGTTGGACGAACTGCCACGATAGCTACAGAGAACAACACATTATTTTCAAAAAATGAACAACGAAATTTGTTCCCTTTTCGTCATATTGTAGTTAGCAAATTGATTGATAGTTAAAGCTTATGACATCTCAACGAGACATATCAAGCCAACACTCTGAAAAATCCCAATTAACGTCAGGTTTTGGAAATCGTCATAGAAATACAACATGTTTCTTGAACATAAAAATAAAGCAACAGGCTTGAGTCCAGTGCCAGGAAGGAAGATACCGATTCGCTGTCAGATTTCCGGTCTCGTGGTTGGTTGTTCTACGTCACCACCTCAGCTTATGTCTTAGCTCTCCTCACTTCAGCACTCAAAATGTCTTATCTCCTCGGAGTCCTTCAGACTCTATCCCCTCAACCATGAATTTGTGACAAACTCCACAGTTCTTCCTCCTGGGGTACTTGAGGCTAGACGAGGACGATTTTGTTCTTTCATCAAACATGTCTGGCGAGAATCAACTTCAAAACTCAGTATGTGTCGATGCGAGCCTCTGCCGGCTCTGCCGTTTCCCTTTCAACAGGGAGGAAGAGAAGATTGTTGCCTGTAAGTTAGGCATCAAGTGGTGTCTCTGAGGCTTAGCTGACCAACTTTAGTGACTCCAGATGATCAAGTATCATCGCCGTTCAATATCTATTACGAGAAATGCTATGCGCCTCTTTGCATCGACAAGTCTCTCAACATTTCCTTCCGGCACTGCGCATATCTGTACTGCACCCATGACAAGGGACTCGCAATCGCTTTCCATGCAAAATGCGTTGATATGGCCGCTCCTTTTGGAAACCCTCTCCACCAGTACCGCCTTGTCACCGAGCACTCTTATCGTCATATCTCTTTGAACTATGAAAGGCGGAGAGGTCGTGTTCGTGAGCTGATAGAGGGTGCCCTGCGTAAAACATATGGCAAGCTGTCGCCAGAACTTTGGCATATTGTGTCCGACGACGACGAGTTGATCAGACTTTACACCATAGTAGAGCTTTCTCTGCAGCATCACAAGACTGGATGGTCTGTTGATCCGTCACTCCCAGTGTTGATCACAGCCGTCAGAATGGATGGTGTGGAGTACGTCGGTTCACTGACGAATTATTCCGGAATGGCGAACCGTCAGACTACGAGATTGATAACTCCGTCAGATTGCAGGAACCTATACATCTCCAGTGACCACCTGGGGATCAGGCAGGTCATTCTGGTCCCAAACGAAGCCACTTCAGACACCGCGTATCCAGCCTATTGGCAAACAGTATCAGGGAACAGCCAAATGCTTACTTTCCATGGGGATGTAAGTGCTCGAGACCATTTAGTGTACCAGAAGCTAACTCAGTTTGCGTAGGGCCTCAAGCTTCGAAAGCTGTTGACTCCTTCAATTTACCCTCGAGTTCTTTGGTCTCGTCCAGTAACACAGTCTGAACTCGACTCAATGATATTCTACTATACTGGTTGGGGCGAAGGAGATCTTGAGGCTAGGCTAAGAACACTGACTTTCAATGAGCCTGGTACAACTGGATATTCCGTCTGTTGGGCTAATGACGAGATGATTTCGGTTCATGTCCATCGTAAGTCGGAACAGCCCAGTACCGACGGTTCAATAATGGATGAGCACTCTGAGTATGAGGACCGCAATCACCTCAAGTGGACCTACTATCCCATTCGAGAAGATGATTTCATTCAAGAGGTTTGGCTACGAGGGTCCAATAAATATGATACGACCCAGCCGCTCCCATCTCAAGGTGAAGGCGGTTTGCGATATCATCTGTCAACACCATGGGGGTTGCAGAAATACAAGAGACCCAGTGACATAGCTCTTGCGGTAGGGCCTCCTCCCACTATCGACTATTGACGAGCCTCTCAGCTAACAATACGCAAGCTTGTTACGAGCAGAGGTCGAAAGATTCTTGCCGGAAGTTTCCCAGACCATCATGGGCAATACACGCCATATTCGAACCATCGTCATTGGAACCTGGTAGCGAAAGCATCCGCGAACGCTCCAATTCAAGTCTTCTTCTCTCCCTCAGACCATGGGATTCCTCTGATAGCTGCACCAAGATTACTGGGCAACCATACTACAGCCCCTTCACCAAGACAAACACCGTTTGGTGCCATGCCACGTTTCAACCCGCTCCATACTCTGCACTATTCTTCTGCGTCCCTGGAAAACATCACAGAAGTTCTTGTCTGTAAGAACAAGAATGAGAAGGACATTGGCGTGATTCGGCACTTTGACTTGGAAAACAGCCGTATAGTTGAGACTCCTTACAAGAAGGTCGCTGGGCTATTATTTCGGTACGCTGATGGTAGTGAAGCCAGCGTTGGGTGCTTTCGGTTTGACTGGGTCAGGACGCCGCTTACAAGAGATGGCTCAAGGGGATTATTCGTTGGGACGAGGCCGGGGAAGATCGTGCAGATACCTCCACATGTAGCTGCAGTTGATATCACGCCTCCGGAAGCCGAGGGAGAGTTTACTTGGATGGAGATGCCCTGGACTGGAGTACTTGAGTGGTGGTTTAACCCTGATAGCTTGGACACCAGCATCACCCACATCCTTTAAGCAGGTGGAATCCACGGCGTAGAAAGAACTTAAACAACAAAAAGACCGTTCTTAAGCATTATCGTCTCTTGAATAGGAAACTTGCCTTATATGGGAATGCTCCGAATTCTGATTGTCAGCTGACATAAGACGTGAAGCGCAATCTACCTAGTCTCGCTTCTCTGCTGACGCTACCCCACATGCTACAATTTGCTTCCTATAAAATCTCTCTTCAAAACCATTCTTTTATCTCATCTTACCAGAAAGAAAGATACCGGCGAAGTAGCTACCATGTCTGAACTCAACGTCCATCAATTCTACCGCATCTGGTTCACCTGGGTCGACCCACTGACCGTCCTCCCAACCGTCTACGCTCTCATCTTCACCCCCGAATTCATTCTCGATGGCCTCATCCCACGAAGCATGTCTGCGTATAATCCAGACCAGGCCTTCTTATTCCACCAACTCGCTGCACTATTCGCGTTTGTTGCCATCATGCTGGCTGTGCTTCTGAGAGTTAGCTCAGACATCAAAGTATGGCGAGTCGTCATTGGCGGTGTGCTTCTCATCGACATTGCGATCTTGATCAGTGTCTTTGTCAGCATGAAACAGCAAGGCCGTTCAGAGCTTTCAATGTTCAGATGGCAGGATTGGGGGAACTATCTGTTCACTGGTTGGGTTGCTGTTGTGAGGGCTTTGTTCTTGGCTGGGGTTGGAGTTGGCGGTGTGAACAAGGGAAAGGTGGCTTAAAAGCTAATAATGAGATTAGTTTCTTATTTCATTACTAGTTTGAGTCACGTCATCGGATGTCTTGATGATTCGGACGAACGTCAGATTGTTGTTTGGATAATCAAGAGTACTTAGTGTTCTGCGAACAAACAGCAGTACATGGAACAGAGTCTCTGATTGAATCCCAAGGCCTGTACCAGTTTCAATGGAACAGTGAAGCCGAAGAACAGTCACACAAAAGGAGTCAAATTCCATTGTTCAAACCATCATATATATTGCACCTCTTCGTCCCGTCCCCCTCAAATATCTCTTTCCCCCTTACCAACCCTCACATCGAGATTTCCGTCAACTGTCGTCACACAACTTCTCAACATCAGTACATACTGACCACCAGCATTCAGCACCTTCATCTTGACTCGTCTCTCTTACTTCAGCCGCAATCATGGTCTTTGGAATGCCCAACCGCAACCGCAACCGTGACGAAGACTGCCGTGAATGTCGTAATCGCAGCGACAGCCTTGAGCGTAAGAATACCCCTCGCGGCCGCGAAACCTACGAGCACAACATCAACCCGACTCTGATCTTCGGTCTAGGTCGCCTTCGTGATGGCCTCGACCATGTCTACGGCCGCAACACCTTCACTGTCTTCGGTGACATCATGCAGCTTATCGTCCGGGTCCATCTTCCTATGCCTGAGAGCTTAGTCGCGCGTCTTCAGGATGAGGGCTTTCTCCGTCGCGAGCCAGTCGAAGTTCTACCTCCGGCTGTGAAAGATCAGATCAAGGCGAACGGTTGGTACCAGATGCGTCCTTATGATCGGGAGGAGCTTTATTCAGGGTAAGTTGTTGGAGGTGAGTGTTTATGAATTTCTAGGGACTCGCTTTTGGCTGGTCCGGATATGGGGAAAGATTGCTTGAGATATCTGCTGGCCGAGATACAAAGTATATGGTAAGTGACATTTTCTAAGTTTTGACATTTGAACAGACAGATCTGGAGTAGGACTCTGGACCGTGGAGTATACCGGTGGACAGAGAGCACAATTGACAATTATCGTACTGAACCCTATTTTAACATTTGACGAAAGAGTGTGATGTGCAAAACCTAACACTGAGTTACATTAACCTCTTATGACATGCTTCCATTAAAAGTAAGTAGAAAACACCAGCAATCCTTGATCTGATGTCGCGAAAACGTGACGGTGCCATATATAAGCATCACATCTTGACGTCATTGCATCTTCTGGTCCTATAGTTTAGTGGTAATGACGTCGGATTTTGATATCCTCAGAAGCCTTCCGAAGACCCCGGTTCGAACCCGGGTAGGACCTCGCTTTTTGCCTGTTATGCGGATGTGGAGCGGCTTGATTGTTAAGCTTCATTTGGAGCTAGGCTACTTACCGAAGGTCCTATAGTCTAGTGGTTAGGACGTTGGATTTTGATTACCATTCAAATTCTTCCGAAGTCCCCGGTTCGAACCCGGGTAGGACCTCATCTTTTGGCTGTATGCCATTCAGTTTTTTTGCTTTACATCTCCCCGTCCCATAAACATGAGTGCTCACGTTCTATTCGAGCGCGTGATCGAGAGTTCTCGGCTTGGCGTTGTCATGGAATGCCCTCTGTTACACAAGTTCGATTGCGACCGTACAGCATTGATTGAGGCTTCAGCCATAATATCATTAAAAGTTACGTACTGCTATCTACTATTATATACGATCCAAAACGCGCATCAATTGGCTCACAGCTTAAAAGGGCACGGGAACGTTGCGCTCAAGGTATCCAAGGAACTTGGGGAGACGACGCTTTGAGGGAGCATCAGTAGATCGCTGAAGATCCTCAATTGCGCTAGCCCACTTGACAAGCTCAGCTTCAGCCCACGCAGTCTGCATGATTCCGAGACCGAAGGGCATTCCAGAGTCCTTGGCGTAACCGCCGGGGATGGTGATGACGGGGTAACCGGCCTGGGCAGCGATCTGAGGAGCCTGGGCGACCTGGGGAGGGACGAGAAGACCGGAGAGCTTCTTGCCCTTGTAGGTGAGAGCGTCGTTGATACCCTTGCGGCAAGAGGTCTGACAGAACTCGAGGGCTTGCCAGTATGTCTCGTCTCGGACGCCCTTGGACTTGAGAGAGGCGAGGAAACCGTCTTGACCAGAGGCGAAAGCGGGAATACCCTTGCCGTTCTTGTAAGGGTAGCCACCCTCAACACCGTCATACTGCTTGTTGAACCTGAAATACTTAGTAATACTCAGACAATTGAGACCCAGCGCACTTACTTGACGATGTCCTCAAGGTTGCGGACATTGGTGTTCTTGACCTCGCTGAGGTAGGTCTCGATGTTGCGGTAGAAGTCGGCCTTGATGTAGGTATACTCGGACTCATTAGGGAATCCTCGAGTAGTACCGTAATCCCAGTTCCATCCATCGGGGCTGACAATGGTCTCGTAGTTGGTGATCTCAGTGCCATTGATGATGGTGGCGCCAGCAGACTTGATCAAGTCAACGAGCTCGAGAAGCTGAGACTGCATATCCTCATCAGCAAGGACCCAGAAGCTCTTCCAGGGAAGACCAAAGGTAGCGCCCTTGAGAGCCTTCTTGTCAGTGAGAAACTTCGCATAGCCGCCCTTAGGAGTCTTGTTCTTCTGACCCTCAGTGTAGTTGTCGCGCTTGTCAACACCGTAGATGGCATCAAGAACAAGAGCAGCATCCTTGACGTTTTTGGCAAAGCAACCAACAGAGTCCTGGTGCTCACTCTCGGGAATGACACCGGCGCGAGAAGTAAGACCAACAGTGGGCTTAATACCAACGAGGGCGTTGCGGTTGGCGGGGTTAATAACTGCGACACCGTCAGCACAACCCACAGCATACAGCCTTAGTGAAACTCACCACTACCATCGGTCTCGGTACCGAGCGAAAACGCAATCACATTAGCACCAACACCAACACCACTACCAGAAGAGCTACCACCAGGGTTAACAGTCAAGTTATAAGCGCTGCGAACCTGACCACCGCGCCCAGAGTAACCCTCAGAGTAATCGTTGCTGCGCATATCAGCCCATTCGCTGAGAGCAGCCTTGCCGAAGAGAACGGCGCCAGCGTCGCGGAGCTTCTTGACGACGTGCGCATCGCGGGGGACGACGTTGCCGAGGAGCGCCCAGCTGCCGGCGGTGGTCTCGAGACTGTCCTTGGTGGCAATGTTGTCCTTGACAGTGAAGGGAATGCCGTGCAGAGGACCACGGCATTTGCCCTTTGCGCGCTCGGCGTCGCGCTCTGCTGCGATGGCGAAGGCATCGGGGTTGACCTGGAGAACAGAGCTGCGCATTGTTAGCTATGTTCGAGGTATCAATTGCATCAATTGACCATGCAATTGGTCATTTCAGTAGACTTACTTGAGGTACTCCTTAGTCTGATACGTGCGCATGAGGTAGCAAGTCACAAGCTGAACAGAAGTAAGCTTGCCAGCCTCCATAGCGTCCTGCATCTCCGTGAAAGTAGCCTCCTCAAGCTTGAAGCCATTGCAATCAGGCATGGGGAACAAATCAGGCGATCCAGCATTCTTCTCCAAGGGGATCATGTTGGGCTGGATCGCGAACAGAGGCTCATTCTTGGACTGCTTAGGTGTAGCGCTCACGCCCTGGGCGATGAGGCCCGTGGCCAACGACAACCCGAGAAGCTTCATGGTGAACAGGATTTGATGAGCAACGGAAAGGCTGTGGTGTTCGGAGCGAAGAGAGGGAGGGAATAGAAGCTGTTTTGTTTATTCCCTTGACAGGTAAGGTAAGCTATGCACATTAATTAATTACTCCTACAAGGGTGCCCGCCTCAGCGGCGAACTTGGGAATCGGCGAAGACGGAGGCTGCGGGAGCACATTCGGCCGCTAGGCAACGTCAACTGAACTAAACAGAAAATGTCATGTCATGGCCTTGCATTCAATAATCAATTGCCCATGTCATGTCACTGGTTCCCTCGCATCTTTTGGAAAGATTACCCACGGATCAGTCAAGCCGGGATGGGCGGGGGCAGCCAAGCCGGGGAG
>JAADJF010000479.1:0-52518 GCA_012932015.1 Fusarium acutatum
CCCCCCCCCCCCCCCCCGACGGTTGGCTCAGAGGTAGACAGACACTTACTTTAGCAACAGCCGACATCAAGAAGTCAGCCAAGCAACTCGCCGCTGACTTGATCACATACTACCACGGAGACGACCCTGGTGGTATTCCTGGTATTCTGCCTGGTCCTCCACCCAATGGTGACTACTACTGGTGGGAAGGTGGTGCTATGTGGGGGACGTATATGGATTACTGGAAGTGCACCGGCGATTCTACCTACAACAAAGTGGTGATGCAGGCCATGCAGTTCCAAGTCGGCGATGATCAGGACTACCAACCCGCCAACGTTACTCTGTCCCTCGGAAACGACGATCAAGGTTTCTGGGGAATGTCTGCCATGTTGGCTGCTGAGCTGGACTTCCCCA
Source organism: Fusarium acutatum (assembly GCA_012932015.1). Classification (NCBI taxonomy): domain Eukaryota; kingdom Fungi; phylum Ascomycota; class Sordariomycetes; order Hypocreales; family Nectriaceae; genus Fusarium; species Fusarium acutatum. Next base: position 394 of record JAADJF010000479.1, read on the forward strand.
ACCCTGCTTCAGACCAGCCTGGATGGCTTGCCCTCGCTCAGGCCGTTTTCAACACTCAGGCCAATCCCGATCGACATGACAGCACTTGCAACGGTGGTCTTCGATGGCAAATTCCTCGAACTAACAACGGTTACGATTACAAAAACAGTCAGCGCTCTTGAGATATTTACCTTGATCGATTCTGTACTAACTTTTCAAAGGTATTGCTAATGGGTGCTTCTTCAACCTGGGTGCCCGACTTGCTCGCTACACTGGCAACAAGACTTATTCCGACTGGGCTGAGAAGACCTGGGACTGGATGGAGGGCGTTGGTTTCCTTGACCCCGCCACTTATAAGATTTATGATGGTGCTCATGTCGGAACAAACTGTACCGATATCAATAAGGCTCAGTTCTCTTATAACTCTGGCGTCTTCCTCCAAGGCGCTGCTTTCATGTACAATCATGTAAGTCGGTCCAAACATGATACTAATGACAATTCACTGACTTCTTCAGACCAATGGTGAGCAGAAATGGAAGGATCGTGTAGACAAATTAGTCGACGCTACTATTAGCAACTTCTTCCCCAAGGATATCGCTGTCGAGATTGCCTGCGAGAACCACGGCACCTGCACCACCGATATGTACTCATTCAAGGGCTACGTCCACCGCTGGATGTCTCAGGCAACACATCTCGCTCCCTTTATCAAGCCAAAGATTCTTCCTGTTCTCCAGACATCAACCGAAGCTGCCATCAAGCAATGTACTGGAGGAGACACAAAGCGTGCCTGCGGTTTTAAGTGGGCCAGCGGTGTGTATGATGGCAAGACAGGTGCCGGTCAGCAGATGAACGTCCTTGCTGCTGTTTCATCTCTGCTCATGGAGAACACACCTCCTCCTGTCACGGCCAAGTCTGGAGGTACCTCCAAGGGTAACCCCAACGCCGGCAATGTCGGAGATGGCAAGATTGATAGGACCTACAAGCCTTTGACCACTGCAGACAGGGCTGGTGCCGGTATCATCACTTTCTTGGTTCTGTCCTTCGCATGCGGCATCTTCGGCTGGATGAGTATGGGCAAATAGAGCCTCTTTCTCGAATTCTGAATATGCCGAAAGACGAAGTCCGGCATGCACAATTGTGCTTCTTTTGCAGCCTTGTATTTGGAATCTGAAGAAATGATCTCTGGGGCGTTAGATGGAGTATACTTGACCTAAATAGCCTGGTAGGCTGGATATCTATTATCTAAATGTTATAATGTTTTACCATTTACTCTGTGCCTCGCAACTAGTGAGAGCATTCGCACAATTTGACTAATGCTCAAAGGGCCAAACACTTTGCTATATAACTAGCGGCCGACACAAGCACATCAACAATATGGTCTAATTGACCGAATTGAGCATTTACTGGAAATGTTGATGGCTTTCGTCATAGCCACACGGGTCCAATTGGAGAAACTGTGTCATACTGATATTACAGCAGAATAGAGTTTGACAAAAGTCGGTATGTTTTGCACCGTGCTCGCGCAGATCCTGATAATCTCCATAGAATATCTCGCTTCTGGATACTCGGCAATTTGAACACTGCTATGAAACGGAGGCGGTATGGAAAGATGACTTGATGCTTCAACGGTCGCCTTGAAACGTCAATGGTTCGGGCTTGGTATGATTGGTGATGGGGTTGTGCCATTGTGGGACTGAGACGAACTGTCTCCCTCTTAACAGGTCTTATAACACCGAAGAGAAGCCTTGAAAGGATGATGACTGCATCTTCAAATCCAATGTCAGCTGTCGTTGGAAAGTATCGTCGTGAGGCCCAATAGTGGGGTAAGACTTTATTTCTAAGAAATCTGCAGAGGCGTTGACAAACTGGCACATGACCAAAACTACACGATCTCTAGTGCCGCTTGGGAACGACAGCAACATGTCACATCAAGATCACATCCAAGTTTATGTTGAAAGATGGAATGGCATGAGGTGAACGAAGAGGCTCTACTTTACGAAACACCTCGAAATCGGACAGTATAAGCGACATTTTCGGAATACTCGGAAAGTCGGAAAGTTCGGTGTTGATGAACTACTCTCCTACTCGCTATATCTATTTTTACTGCAGAATAGTCCATTCAGATGGAGCATATCCGTTTTGGAACAAGATCTGGGGAAGAGACGTAGGCCAAGCAGGGCTCGGATCTGATAACCTGGGGAGGTTCGAGATCTCGGTCAGAGCATAGCACAAGTTGGTAAGACGATAGGATATCAACGTTTCTATCTCGTAAAAGATGGGAATTGGGTCTCGAAAATTAGAAAGACCATTGTTCAGTTAAGATGTGAGGGACACAACCTAGATCTAAGGCGGGAGTGGCCGTTGCTAGCCTGTTGTCTCTAAAGATGTTGAATGAAGATGTGGTAACTTTCCTTGGGTGTTTGTACATCAGACTGAGGTCATGTTTGTGTTTCTGAAGTGCCAACTGTTCTGTAGACTCCAAACTCACGATACATGGCTTTGCAGTCTATTGATCGCTCTGATCGACCTGTCTCAAGGTCTCACCACGAACAGCCCCATTCGATTACAGAGTCCCATTGACAACGTGTTCTGTTACATACACTGACGCTGCCCCTCATGACGACGACATCACAAGGCAAAATTGCAAGGAATTATCTGGACTGGCTAGGACTGGGTCTGGGTTGTCATATCCAATATCCAAAGCACGTCGTCGTCTTCCAAGATGACGCTAACGCAAAGACGTCCTAGTCGTGGATCCTCGCACCCCTGCATTGACCAATAGTTTCGGGGTAGTGCATTTCTATGGGGTAATTTTTACATATTAAAAACTCTAGACGATCCAGGAACACAATTTGGTTAAAAATCTGGGGGGACCGCGTGACAGCGCCATTTCTCTGGGCAAGGAACAGTCTTTGGATCACACGCACAGTGCTTGCCGTTAACTGCAAAGCGCAATTGACCAAGAATGTCAGGAGACGAGAAAAAAGCTCTGACTTTTTGCCTTCAGGTTCTTGGACTGGTGACTGGTGATCATGTCGTCTCCTCTCTTGTCTGGCTGGCGGCTATGGGATCAGGGAGTGGCGGGTACGGTATTGACATGACGATCTAAAATGCGGGGAGAAGCGAAGGAACAAGAGAGAAGGAAGAGAAAAAAATCTAAAGATGGGTCCATTTGTGGGGTGAGCTCAGAAAAGTATCAGCAATTGCGTTTGTTGTGCTTTGCTGTGTTTGTTTGGGCTTGGCTTGGCTGAAGGTAGGTCAAGGTAAGGTTGTGCTGTGACCCCCTTGAATAAGCTTGAGTCGTGCTATAACTACCCAAGCTCTTCCCATCATGACAACCTCTCTTTCTCTTCTCAAGCTCTACTTACTCTTGACGATCCAATCTACAACTTGACGTTGAATCAATTATATCCTCTTCTCATCCTCAACACTGAGAAATCATCACAACCTACATCCCACCTCACTTACACGCCCACAACCATAACCATAACCATAACCACAACCACAATGTCCAGCTACATCCTCACTGAGCCCTCCCCCTCCACAAACGTCTTCGTACGTTCCGGCCGCGGCGGTTACGGCAACATCTCTCGTGCCTCAAAGGACACCACAGCATCCACATCAAACCGCACCGTCGTGACCCCCAGCACAACCACTACCACCCCCTCTCGCCGCTTCTTCAGCGGCATCGGCGGAGCTGGCAACGTCCACCGCGCAAGCGAGCAGCCTTCTGTGTCTCTTGACGACGAGTACGACCGTATTGCTGCCCGTGACCAAATGGCAGCTGGTCATGTCGGCATCGGCGGCGCCGGCAATGTCTTCCATCGCAAGGATAGCGATGCCGGCTCTGATGCTAGCGACAGCAGCTCTATGAGCTCCAAGACTAAGCTTTGGGCTCGTGTTAGCAGCACTTTCAGCCGAGACTGAACAACAAGGCAAAACATAAGAAAAATAAAAGAATGATTGAGAGTGTTTGTACGAAAAGATATGGATTAGCGACTGGCGTTGTTGGGATTTCGCATTTGGACGAAAATATAATGGGGACCTCAGAGCAAATGGGTTGACGATTATACCCCGGATGTACGGTTGGCACTTACAATTGAGAAGGACGATATGAAACTGCCCTTCTACTCTTGCTTTGCCTGTATGATGTTTGTTTCTGGTGAAGATTTATATACCCCCGAGCGCAGCTCTTTTTTATTATAAAAGCATTACTACTTATTACTACTACTCCTCACCCTCGTGACTTGTATGTCCTCGGGAATCAAGAAAACTGCTGCCGTTGATGAACATCATAGTGCCAGAATGAACTGATCTAAAGGCGTGCCAACACATCCTGAGCTTACCCAAGTCTTTTCATCACTGCCTCCCCTTATATGTATCATGATGCTCAGAGTCAGAGACTCTTTGGTTGAGAGAACAACTTCACAAAGCTAAACACAATCTCAACACATCAGGGTATCATTAGGCTTCCTCTATCTGGCAAAGGTTGTCTACGACTGCATTGGCGTCTCTACACACCAAACAGCACTAAATCTTCCATTCCATGCAAGGCTTCTGCATCGCTCTATCAACAACAGCAGCGCGTCAAAGGGGGTTGGTTTGGGTTGTGAGGGCTTGCGATCACAAAGGGTCAAGGTCATCTCGATCATAAAGGTCCAGACGGCGAAAAGAATCAGTGTCGATGAGCTCAGGCATGTTCATGTCCGATTGTTTCGTCGTTATGGCTGCATCACAAAGATGCGAAGTCAAAGGGTGACACGCATGAGCCATTTTTACGTGAACTTGGTATGGATAATGTCGGGGTTCTCGTGCCAGTCGTCAATGCTCACCCACATCTGTCACACGTTAGTATAGTAATGAAAGGAAGCACGGTAACATAACTGACCTTTCGGAATGTACTCAATCCAGCTAGAATACTGCCTCCAATCCAAGTAGAGTACTTTCTCTCCGGTGGCGCAAAGATCTTGATCCTCATGTCCTTGACAGCCAGTTTTTGCAGCTCTGTCAAAAGACGGTCACCGAAGCCCTTTGTCAATGTGCTGCCTCCAGAGAGCACAATGTTGCTGTACAGAGATTTTCGCAGGTCGAGATCTGTTCGGTTGATAGCGTCAACGACAATCTGGTGTACACCAGGATATTCGAGGCCGATAATCTCGGGATCAAAGAGAATCTCGGGTGCTCTGAAGCGTTCCGCGCCAATCTTCAATATGTTAGCGTATCCAAACATTGAGTAGAGAACAAAGAATCTCACCTTAAGCTTGAAGCCGTCTGGAAGCACGTATTCGGCAAACTTGCTCTCATTGGGCTTCACGCCGACCCAATCCCTCTCCTCTTTCCGTGGATCATGGGCAACATAAGAGACGCTCTCCTTGATTAACCTCACGACTTCCTTCTCAGCACTCGTGTGAAAGACATATCCACTCTTCCGTAGCAATGTCTGCATGTACTCAGTCACGTCTCGGCCTGCCACGTCAATTCGGCGAATACTGCTGGGCATGGCGAAACCCTCGTAAACAGGTACAGCATGAGAAACACCGTCACCAGAGTCGAGAACAATACCAGTCGTTCGGCCACTGGCGTATAGTGATAGCACGGCTTGGATAGATGTGTGGAGTGCGGGGACGTTGAATGTCTCGAAGAGGATCTGGGCGGCGGTGTCGCGATTGCTTCGGGGGTTCAAAGGAGGTTCCGTCAATAAAACGGGATGCTGTAAGATGTCAGTATAACTGCACAGCTAGGCACTTGAGCAACAAACCTCTTCGCTGAGAGTCTTCAATCCTTCACCGTAAACATACTCCCAGATCCTCTCCATATCGTCCCAGTCGGTGACAATACCATGCTCAAGGGGATACCGAATTTTGAGCAGGCCTCTCAATTCCGTGGAGGCCTTTTGTCCTATGAATACCTCGCCCTCGAGGGCACCCGCGAGAACTCTCAAATGCTTCGGTCGACCAACCCATGAGGGAAAGTAACATTTTGGTAGGTCATCGCCTGCGAAACCAGCTCGAATAGTGCCAGATCCGTTGTCGAGGACTATAGGGGCATTATGTAAAGAGTCGGCCATGGTGTGTCGGTTTTAGAATTTCTCCCTGAGTGTTGTATGTCGTCGCTATAATATATCGTTCCCGACTTCTTTGTTGTTACCATACGAGTTCCTTCTGAGCTCCCCAGTGTTCGTCCTTTGAGCTCACAGCGAGTAATAGCCTCGAGGCTTCGCGTATTAACTGACAAACAAAGAATCCCACAGTGCGTCTGCAGCTCGTCGTATCCATAAAGTGTCTTTCAAGAAAGTTCCGAGTGTTGGTTGGTATTGTCTATTTGTTTGTTGTACCCCTGCCAATCAATCCCGTCGAGGCCAATGCGTCGCCCACTAGCAATCTGCCAGCTTCAGGAGGCGCCCCGTGGCAGTACTCGAGTCACGTGAGTCCGAGGGGCCCATTCAACGCCTCAGGCAGAAGCACTTTAAGTGCTTCGCGTGAAAGCGCGTCTCCTCAACCATGGACCGCGTCTTTGGCGTGAGTTCATATTACCTAGGCAACTTGAACCTTGGGAAGAGCTTTCGACGATACTGCAAAGGCCATTTGCAACGTTCAATTCGGCCTCTCTTTTGCCGCTGATGATTGTTACGAGTTCTATCTTACCCTGCTAATCCTCCCGATCAATCCTCTCCGCCCTCTACTCATCACCATCGCGCATGATCCCAGAATTGCTTCATCTTAGCCGCTCACATGGTCAAAGCCAATGCTAATGCAGCAGCTGCTGCTGCTTCTGGACCTGGCGTCTACAGCGCAGTATACAGTGGTGTAAGTCTTTTCAGTTGCTGCGACCTCTTCTATGTGACTTTATTGGTGCATTCTTCTGAACAGCTTCGTTTGAAGCTGGAGTGTCGTGAGCAGCAAACGTCTTTGATGGAGCTTGCCCCTGATATTACCATCCTCCACTAGTGTTACCAATCCAATGCCTTTACTAATCAATCTCCTTCAGATTCCTGTATACGAATTCCAGTTTGGTGGTGACCTCAAAGAACATGTGATGCGAAGGAGACACGATAACTGGATTAATGCGACACATATTCTGAAGGCTGCTGGGTTCGACAAGCCAGCTCGAACCAGAATTCTCGAACGAGATGTACAAAAAGACGTCCACGAGAAAATCCAAGGTGGCTATGGAAAATACCAAGGTTCGCCAACTCCTCAGATACGTCGTCATCATCTAACACCATTGCACAGGTACTTGGATACCACTCGAGAGCGGGCAAGCATTAGCAGAGCGGCACAGTGTAATCGATCGATTGCGACCCATCTTTGAATATGTTGCTGGTGCGGAGAGCCCACCTCCTGCTCCCAGGCATGCTAGTAAACCCAAGGGACCAAAATCTAAGCCTCCGCTACCGAAATGGAACAGTATGTTGAGGGTGATATCAGATAGGATCCAGCTGACAGTTATCAGATCCGCCTCCAGCTCCTGCTCCTGCGCCCGTAATTCACGATGATCCTGATACGGTAATGGGTGACGAAGATACACCAGATAACCTCACAGTGGCATCAGCATCGTACATGGCCGAAGACGAACGTTTCGAGATGCCCCAAGTGCCAGGCACAGGACGGAAACGTAGAAGAGACGACAGCAACCTGCAAGACCTTACCGAGCAACAACATGCGCTATACGGTGATGAGCTTCTCGACTACTTCCTCCTCAGTAAGACAGACCAACCAGCAGTGAAGCCTGATCCACCCGCCAACTTTCAACCTAACTGGCCGATCGATGCGGAGGATCATACGGCGCTTCACTGGGCGTCTGCAATGGGAGACGTTGATGTTGTCAAACAACTCAAGCGATTTAACGCATCATCCACTGTCAGAAACATACGCGGCGAGACACCGTTCATGCACTCAGTAAACTTTACGAACTGTTACGAGAAGCAGAGCTTTCCCGTCGTGATGAAAGAGCTATTCGAAACATTCGATGCTCGTGACAATATGGGCTGCACAGTGATACATCATGCGGCTGTTATGAAGAACGGCAGAGTATTCAACTCATCATGCTCACGATACTACTTGGACAACATTCTCAACAAACTTCAGGAGGGTCTAGAACCAAGCGCATTTCAGAAATTGCTGGATGTTCAAGATAACGACGGAAATACAGCATTACACCTTGCGGCGCAGCGGAACGCTAGAAAGTGCATAAGAGCACTATTAGGACGCAACGCTTCATCGGATCTTACAAATAACGACGGAGTCAGGGCAGAGGATCTTATTATGGATTTGAACGCGACGAAGAAAGAACGTGGACCTCAACGATCGTCGTCTCCTTTTGCCCCTGAATCCCAACGGCATGCCTCTTTTAAGGATGCGCTGCTCGAGAAGGCGAATCGGCAACCCCCGGTGGCTTTCCAGTCTGCGGCAGCAAACACTGTCCAGTCACGGATCACACCCCTGATTATGGAGAAGTTCCAGGATCTAGCTAAGAGCTACGAAGAGGAATGGCGGGAGAAGGATGTAGCAGAGGCAGAGGCGAAGCGAATCTTAGCCAACACCCAGGCAGATCTGAATGTTCTCCGGCAAAACATAACAGACGCTGAGGGGCAGCTCGAGTCAGAAGAAGCGGCATCCAAAAACAACCAAGAAGCCAATCTAGCCAAGCATCAGGTGCTGTCACTCATCACACACCAAAATCGCTTACATGTTCAGCGGTCAGTGGACAGTGAGCTCAGCCGCATCAACGGCGATGGAGGCGTGCAGGAGGAGTCGTACGAAGAGAGGCTGAGTCTCGCCCGCCAACTAAGCACATTGCTTGCTGAGCAACGGACAGCTGAGACGGATTATGTCGAGGCGCTGAGCATGGTGGGCACGGGTGAGAAGATTGAAAAGTATAGGAAACTTCTCAAGAGGTGTCTTGATCCGAAGGAGGGCGAGAGCCTGGACACGAATCTCGACAGCCTGATCGAGATGATGGAGGAAGAGCGGGACGAGGATGGTATGGTCGGCGCTATGGAGACCGAGCCAATGGAGCTGTCAGGTAGCATCTAGTAAACATCATTGGGCTCTCCCTCGCGGATCTGGCTCCTCTATTCTCTTACTCTTTTGTTTTGACGAAGGTACTTATATATATCCTTATTGGTTAGGGGCGCGCATAGTTACGGGGTTGGTTAATCCTCTGCTAGTCTTGGGAGGATTTAGCAGAAGCAGACTTTCTACGAAGGAATGGGCGATGGGTGTATGCAATTTTGCACGATATTAGACCTGAGCGCAAGCGAGTTGATAGTTGCCTATGAAATACACTTGCTCTTGAACTCAGAACTAGCTTTTTCCGGGGAAGTCGGTCAGTGGCACCTGAGAACCAACCACCAGGTCAACGGTCAGAGTTAGTCAATCAAACTAAGATGCACTGCCGGAGACCGCTTGACGCCAAGGCATTCGATAGAGGGGAAATTCCAAGTTATCGGAACCGAGGCACTCACCAACTTCCAAGTTGTAAGGATAGCGCCGAGGCTTGTCAGCCAGCCTCATGCTTCTGTGCCTTACCGATTTGCTCAACTTGACCATAGCACACCAACAGGAGGGGCTCCAGCACCGATAATGCGGCTGATATTGATTTCCTGGAGCGGTGATCCGTGAGCTGTATTCTCAAAGAGGCTTGGTCATGCGCAAGCCATCTTCTTCGTTCCACCTGAGAGAAATATGCTCGGGACAAAACTTCCTCGAATCAAATGGTTCGAATGATGTCTAAGGGGACCACCTATGATGAGAAATTTTCGGGGCAGTCAGATCACCAGTTTCTTAAACAGACCAGCATCTTCCAGTTCTTGCGCACAACAAGTTCCCATGAACCAGCAAAAAGAACTTGCATGCCACGAAACAAAAGGATTGCTCAATCGTCGAAGTGATCGCGGTAATGCGTAATCTGGGAATCGAACCCAGGGCTCCCCGACGCTGCTCGAATGGCAACGGAGAATTTTACCACTAAACCAATTACGCTGTGGTGTTCGATGTCTGATGTACCGTTGCTGAGCCTCATACTCCGCTCAAGCAGATCTCGGTTGTCGTTGCTGTACTTACGTGTCTTTCTCCAGGACAAGGATCTTGAGATTTATTTGCTTTTCCTTAGACAAGAGATTCGGCTAATGTAGCTGACCGCATGAGTCTAAATCATGTGAGTTCATTAATTCATGTGAAATCGACACATAACCAAAGTGGGTTCAAATCCAGCCAAGGTTGAGTCTTTCTGAAGTAAGCATAATTAACGGCCATGAGGATCGGGCGTTGCGGAGTCAATGGTGAAGCTCAATATCTGGGCTTTAGTGGCATGGGATGTCAAGAGGCTGGTTAGATCCGCGCTTAGGCCAAGCGGTGAGATGTAAAGGCTGGCTCATGGTTGGGCATCCCAGGTGGAGCGAATGTCATTGTTCATCGCGAACCAACGCTTGTGACGATGATGATTGGGATGCTGCTACGGGTAGACGCGCCCGAAGTATCTGAAACTGGACACGAGCGCGAGTAATTGACTTCTGAGAGTGGCAAGAGTCGTCGCGTATCTTGCGCAATCAATGAGGCCGAGCAATCCGTTGCTGTCGGATTGCGCCGAGCTTGTTCTCCATGAGTGTTTTTTGTTGTGCTGCTCCAGTCAGACTTGTGTAAGTCATTTCCTTGTCAGCAAGGCCCACGTCGAAACACGAGGCTGAAGGCAACAATCTGCCAACTCTCAAAAAGGCAATTCGAGCGATGGCGATGGATGACTCAGGGCCAAGTGGAATAAGACAGGTATTATACCCTGTACGCATAAAGCATTGGTTCGAAAGAAAAGAGAGAGAAAGTCCTAGACAAGGTATATATCTGTGATGCTTGATATGATTTGAAGGAGCTTTCCGTATCCGTAGGAGGCTCTCCGCCAGTAGTTGTTTGTTTTGCAGGGTTGGTGAGGATTTGACTAGAGTTGAATGTGACATTGACAAGGATATTGACCAAGGTGGTGGGGACTGGCTCGTAAGGCTGAACAGGGTGCTATTTTTGAACACTGACCAAGAGTGGTTAGGAGTTCTTGTTAGTCCCAGAGCCCGGCCAGGACAAAATGGCGGAGTTTGCATCCCCGGGTCAGAATATCGGCGTGGATCCACGGAGGAAAGGATTCCGCCTGATTAAGTTGCAGAGCGGCCGATATTTCTGCTAGAGGTACTTGCCGAGACCAGGGTTGTATGAGAGGAAGACTAGCTGTTACACTTTGCGAAAATCGACGTTGTGTTGAGATGCGGCGTATGTTGCATCCACAGCCAGTAAGACAGCCACAACCATACTGCGAGAGCGCAAGACAGCCACCCACATGGAGAGAAAGCATGAGACTCGCATTACATCCTTGTCTTGTCATCATTAAATCGCAGGCGATAATCATCGTATAAGAACGTTAGAAATCTCGGCCACCACCCCAGACAGCCCAATGGAAACGCTACTGATGCGTATCTGAAGATCGTTGCTTGATGTGCACTATGGTCAAGCAAGCATGATGATGTAGGAAACGAATCCCATCACGGCTGAAAACCCATTCAGAGTAGGATTGCATGCACCTCTTTGAATCAATTGGGCTCGGAACGCGCGGGGTTGTCTTATTGATGTTTGTAAAGACGGGGTTCACCTTCGTATTTTCACTGGCCTCAAGGTGAACCTTTTTTATTCGGCCTGAGCTTCGGTAGCGAAAGAGATTACGTTGCATGCGGCGCAGCCGCATCTCTTGCAATGCGAAGAGACGCCCTAATGTGGCTTCTAGAAGGCAGTAGGGTATTGGCTTACCCTGGGGTGGGTTCATGTTGTAGTCACGACTGACTCGGCAGAAAGCTGATGAATCCGAATGAATCCGAGTTTCTGCGGAGGGTAAAGAGAACCTGAATAAAAATTTATTGCTAGCGATTTACCCGCGACTCTCCTTGATGGCAACTGACAGTTCACTTCCATGGCCCTTGACAGAAGCCCAGACCCCCATCGTATTGGCAATGAGTCCAGCTGGGCAAGGTTACCGCCGTCGCCGATCCTGGGTCTGTGATTGGCTACCAAAACGCTGGAGAAGGTCTAAAGCGCCAGCAGGGGAAACAAGAGACATTGGCTTGGCCGAGACTGATTAATTGTTGTAGACAATATTATATTGACGGTCAACCTGAACCATGCGTCTGTGTGGCTTGTTAGATATCATGAACTAGCACGCGATGGCCCATTCGGTATTGGAAATAGGTAATCAAACATGGTTCGAACTGCTTCGACTGGATGATAGAACCTAGCCGAGTTAAGAGAGGGTATTCGGAGACGGACACAGCCAACCGTCGCTTTGTAATGCAATGTGACGCTTGGTAGGCAATAATGCGCGGCGATATCATAATTGCGAATCCTTGTCATGATAGTACTGAGCGGATGCATCATGCATCATGCAATACATTTGACGAACCGAGTCACGTCCTTGGTTGAGTTTTTCGATAAAGCAAGATCTAAGCGGCAACCTTTAACTTGTACAATGTGGGATGGGATGTGAGCGTCTCCTTCCTGCCATGGTTGGGTGTGAACGTCAAGTTTCAGGCGCCCCTTGCAAGCCCGGCGCCAAACAAGGGATGGCGGCCCCGTTCCTTCCATTCTTGTATCCAATCACGTGTCGTATTTCCATCGTTTCAGCTGAGTCTGTTCTTTTCAGTGTCACAATCGAGACTGCACCGGATGATCCCCAAGACCAGAGCATCCACCACAGTCCAAGGGCAACAATATCGGGAGGGCGGAGATCTCCATCGATGGATGCATTGACCAAAACCCAACCTTCTAGTTCGGAAGCAAGCACTTCCAGCTGCAATGACATGCTGTCCCGCGTCGTGCCGTGTCTTGTACAGCGGCTGGCATCGATCTCCGTGTGGCATGGGTGGTATACAGCCACGCGACACGTCTTTTGATGCATTAAATCGGGGAGAAATGCTCATTAATCATCACCATTCAGCACAGGCATGCTCGAACCAAGAAACCTATCAAACTAAAAGATTCCACAATACGAGACCTTTCAGCCTACAAAGCAACCCACGAAATGACGCAGAAACCCATGATGAGGCGCTCACCAGTCAAAAGAAATTCGAGTTGCATAGACTCTTCCAGCCCAACAAAAGTTCATGGCAACCATCGTGGTTAGCTCCACATGCAATATCACTTACACCTTTTCTATCGAATGCAGAGGCAGTCGAATAATGACAATAGCCCCGCCATTGATGCTCTGATGATGACTTCCACTGGGCTTGGCTGCTGGAGTATCGATTACAGTACGCGGAGGCGGGCTTGCTTGACTCTCCTCAGGGAGAGACCAGTCCAGTTTCGTCAGGCGCCCTACACCGACAGTGGGCAGGGAAAGTATCCAAGAAGCAAAACAATTCACAATAACCTTTTATGAACGCGACCGTTACTGCTACTCTACGAATATTGGTTGTTCGAGGTTGCATTGGAAGCGCCTCATGCAGGGACATAGTCGGCGCCATTACACCATTGTTGAAAAAATGTACCACACCGCTCAGCCTGACGATTCAGATTCGCAAAGCTTCTTGAGGAGCCCTATCACGATGTGGACACATTCGTCGATCTCGTACGCCAATACGTGTCGGACCAAGCCAATTGTCGCCGCCTTAGATCGTTCGAAAACGGTTCGATAGATGCAGTAGAGATTCCTTCTCTACAGAGGCTTGAGACCTGCCCGATTCCCATGCCACTAACGTAGCCTTGTCTTGCCCAAAAGGCCAAAGGCTCGACATCGTCCCATCTAGCTCGACCAATAGCCGCTTAGACACACCCCTGGCCTGGAACAAGCTCGCCGCAGGGGTCTGTCTCTAGCCCATGGCGTCGCTACAAATAGGGCTCACCTCAGCTGAAATGCTCAATTTAGCCCATCTTCTGGCGTCACTCCCTCACCAAACTGGTCGGATTTGGGTTTGGTCAGTCAACTAATCTGCAGGGCTTGGGCCCTGGGGGCTCGAAGCAGATTGCAGTGCGATCGTGGGGCATCATGGCCCAGGGACGCCCGGCTTGGCCAAGCGACTTTTGTGCCTCTGACGCCTTCGTTGGAAATCTCGGGCTGAAAACAGGGATGCCAATCTTGTGCAGAGTGCAGACTGCAGGAAACGACTCTTACAACACGCCCTCGGGGTCCAGTACGACCCATCAATCAATTTGCTCTGACTTTATTCGACGACCCCGTGGCCAGCTGTTGATGGTTGGAGACCTTTTGGAGCACGCGGTTCATCGAGTTTCCTTGATCAACTTTGATTGACACGATCCAGCCCGGCTCAGCTTGCGATGACATTGCAATCTCACGCTTGCTTCTAGGATCTCATTCCCTGCCCCCGATTAATGTTTCATCATGAAAACCCCGGTCCTTTCTGAATTACACATGAGATCATGCCAAAAATGTCGCAAGGAGTGATCGACAAAAGGCTCGTCCCACTGGGCAGCTCTTGTCGAAGTCTTCAGTGACAGCTTTTTAGAACTCCGGCAACCTTAACCAGAGCCACACTTACTCGGTCATTTTCAAATCCTTCCAACACCTCCAGAAATCAATACTCCACTTGTCAAAGCCACCCCTACAAGTCAAACGTTGTACCCACGTCCCGGGACCGAAGCCACAGCTAGTCTCGATTAGTAGCCCCTTTGAAAGAGGCTGTCTGAAGCATTTCTTTCCGCTCCTTTGCAAAGAGAATCCATGTTCATTTTCTCCATATTCCTAGCCCAGACCCTTGAAGAGCAGGGCGTGGTCGAAGAGGGGTGTCGCACTATCCTTCGACACTGGGCCCGAAGTTCATCAAGTGATGCTCTTGGCTTGGCTTGCTACATTGACCTTACTCGAGAGTTTCCATCAGTTCATGAACAGCCATCATATAAGACTCAGTACCCCCAACTACGTAACCTTACAAAAATAGCCGGTATTGCTTTTGCACTTTGATCCTTTGACTTCTCTTATATGTATCTCATATAACAGGCTTCACACCACGCCCTGTCCATTCAATCACAACTCGAGCATCACTTTGGTGATCCAAAGACGACCAAGAGGCCATCTACCATATTCGCATTGCTGGGAAATAATCCGACGGCGATCCCCTGGTATAAGTCGACATAATCGGCTCCAGCTTTTACAGAGTGTTGAGATTTGCGACAGAAGTTACTTCGTGATCGAGTCATCAACCAGATAATCTATCTGATACAAGCCACTACCAAAGTCGGGAGACACAAGGCTTACTCAGGCGCCGCTCTTCTCCAAACAAAACTCGTTTTCTCTTTCTGACCAAGCGTCCTTAACTGCGGGTGTTTGAAGCATAGCCTTGGATCGACCGGATTCAAGGCCACCAACAACCCTGTCTATTCAGCCCAGCCCAGCCTTCTTGTCTACAAAGTCGACTCCGCCCAACCAAACCAGACGAGGATTGTCAACACAACGGGCAAGCATACCCCCAGAAAGTCACCGTCTGACCGCAGAAAGTAGAGTGACCTTTGGCCCCGCCAAGTGACCGACGGCGCCAAAATTAAGTTTCTGCGAATATATCAATCAATCACTGACATAAACGGCGCACCATGCCCGTAACTAATCGAGGTGTAACACAACTTACACCTGACACCACCACCTCAACGTCAACTCACAGCAACTACTTGAACAAGTCGTCTTCCTCCTTTCAGACTCTTCAAGCTGGCCTCGCAATCTTTGCTGTTGCTGTCATCGCACGCTTTTGCGTTTTGCGACTCTATCTATGGTTGCGACAGATGCGCGGCTTGGATCAGCAAACCCTACCCATCTCATCGTTGTCGCATACTCGACGGCTTCGGTCGCAACCCTTTTGGGCTATGAATGAGAAGACTATGACGCCGCCTGCTAACCAGGAGGATATGGCCCCTGAGGATATGTTGCACGCCAAGCAAACAGACAAGAAACTGGTCATCGACCCCAACTGGCAGAATGCAGACAATCTCATGTCCAGACATGTCATGTCGCGACCACCTCCTGCACCACCTCTGACGCCGCCTGAGCTGAGCACCGCCGTCTTCACTTTTGACGACCGCCCACGACCAGGCGAGGATAGTTTTATTCGTCAGCCTAACCCCGATTACATGTCGTCGACAGCCAACGCTGTTCTGCCTGGCAACTCACCATCAACATCGGTCACCCGCCGGCGCTCTTACAACAAGACTCTTCCTATCGGAGTTCCCGTATCTCAGTCATCCCAAGGGATGTCGGATGCTGCCGATCTGACTTTTTCGCCCAGTTCCTACCCACCTGCAAGCCCGTTGCTTCCACCGGCCCCACCCAACGCAGGAACCGTAGAGATCGGCGTCCAGGGCGAGATTATTGGTGTTCTCGACTCCGAAGGCGCCGGATGGACGAGACATACGCGTGTCTATGGCGGCGGAGTCTGCCTTGCATGTGCGGCCTCCGGTGGCAACCACGGGGGCGGTTTCTATGGAGCAACAGTCCGGCCTGAGGAGATGCGATGACGGGTTGACAGTTTCGTAACGACCATGTGTACTACTGTCAGTTGACTTTTTCGACCAAACGTGACTGGCACTTTTGGTCCGGTATAGGAGCCCATGTGTAACGACCGTTTACGACTTATGTTAGAGGTGGACGTGGTGCAACAACTGCGCTTCTGGGCAAAAATCTTCTTTTCTCATGTCACACTTCAATGACCCGCGGCCTACGCCGCTGTTTTGAAGCGACGCATTGTCTCACTTTTCGGTTTTGGATTTGGGTTGGATTTCTGTTTTGCACTGCTCAGAATAATATACCCCTCAAGGTACTCATATACTTTGATGGCTATTAGGCTAAGGGCGCATGGAACTGAAGATGTATTTCATAAAGTTTTTTTTTGTCGAGGTTTAGATCTTGGCTCATGATGATATAATGACCTGTTTTCCTTCAACAACAATATCTTATTCTTGCTATCTCTGCCAGACATAGATATCGTAGCTTGATGACTGAATCATTCTCATCATCTACGCATGCAAAGCCCCACATTGATCTTATACCCAAAACCACTCGTGAATGCCCTCAACAAAGCTCCATAATTGATGGAGACTCAACTCGGACTGCTCGGGTCGCCATTCGAACACGTCTTCAAGTCCTTCTAAAAGTAAGCAGCCTCGAGGGCATATCACGGGATTTTTACCATGAAGCTCTCGTCAGCCTTACAGAGGAGTCTGCCACAGTCCATACCTTGCAAGTGCTTATCGTAGGACTAAGCCTCGGACGTATCCCAGACAAGATAGCCGATGCCCGAATGGATCACCAAATGCAGAAACAACTTGAAAGATCACCAAAGACTAAAAGCCGTTGCAAAGCCTCGTGCGGGAGGGGAACACTCGCGCGTCATGCAGCCTATGCAGGTCTAGAACCGAAGATCAAACCAACGACTTATACACCTTTCACCGAATTCAGGTGATTTACCCGCCCGCCCCTAAGCTTACATTGCGTCTCTGATCGGCGATGTGTGCCGAGTTCTCTTGGCCTATGATGCTCCAGCACGGTAAGCTCTTGAGGGAATAGGGGTGGCTTCTTTCTGCTTAGGATAGGATAGTATAAAGGCGGCTGGGAAGAAGTTAGAGATCTCACGTCAGATGAGAGGAAATTACCTCCAAGGTCGTGTGCGGTGAGCGGGTGATCACGGGGAATAAGGGCATGTGCTCGTGAGAAGAGGGGGTTTATAGGGCTGATATTGAGAGATTGAGTTGTCACATGGAGTGAGAGCTAGGTACGGGATACGACCAAACTGAATCGAAGTCCTAGTCTGCGGAGTCAGTTCTGTCAGAAACATCCGTCAGAAACAAGAACAGACTATCTAACCCCCTTGCTGATGGCTTTTGTGGGGAGAGATACGCTTGGTCTAGGACAGAAAGATTTATAACAAAGCCCGGCTGTGGGACTTTTGTACCATGTCCGCATGACGTGTTTCGTGCATCTGCATATGCTATAGGACCTGGGATATTGAAACACTCTTTTGATATGGTCGCAGGTTCGGCCTGGCTTTGTAAGTGGACGACTGGGATGGTCGAAAGATGATGCCCCTTTTGGATGCTTCTAGCGCGTATGTTTTAGGTGTTTGCAGATTCCAAGGGGCAATTGTCATTGGGGAACGTCGTGAGAGGTCGAGCATGGTTGTGGTGTCACTGACAACTTGCAGCTTGTATACATTACATATGGCTTACATATGGCCGCTTTGTGTTCCTTTTCCCTGTTTTGTGAGAGGACCTTATTGGCTCAGGCGCATTGTGCCTTGTGTATCTGTTTAGTGTGCGTTGTAGTGCATCTCTTTGAGGTTCTGCAGGATAAATTTCTCTCCGGAGACCAACGTTCGGTCCAAGTTGACACGGAGTTATGGTGACTTGATCAGTACCTTGATAGTAAGCCACGTGGTGATGAGCAGGGACAGCGAATCGGGAACTCAGTGTCTTGTTCCTAGTGTAACTCCCATCAAGTCATTCGTAGACTTGTCGCCATTGTTGAAGAGTGTGATGCTAGGTGAGGGAGGGTTACTTGTTCATCGTCCAGTTCAAGATGGAACTTGAAATGGTCAAGGTCGATCTTGCCAAGGTTCTAGCCATGCTTGGCGGCCTAGGGCTGAACTGGGGGTTAGCTATCTAAGAGCAAGCGAGCCAGTATGAGGAGACTAGACAAGATCATTACGTTCTAGTAAGTACCGTTTGTACAGATACAAACTAGATTTCGAAGGGACTTCAGCCATCACGTGGTTCTTATCCTGTGGTAATCTTCAGAATAACAAGGTCCTTCTCCGTCTATTATGCCATTTTGATGCTGGCTATTATCCCACATTGAAGTTGTGCTAGATGATACATAGACGCTTTACGTTACTTTGGTCCCTTGGGTTAGTTACATCTCTACAAGGGATATTTCTGACCCGAATAATATGAATGTGTTGGACTTGTCTCTTCAAACTCAGCAACGCAACACAATAGTGAAGACCGTGGGTATCCAAGCATGAGTATGTTGTCCTTTATAGGTAGCCACTTACCCAATCATCCCACTCACCAAGTGACGCTCTCATTAATGTTTAAATGTCCTTATCAATTCGGAATGTAGTCACTTAGATGCCAGTCTGAAGTCGTCGTGCAGTGATGTTCTCAGATTCATAAATAGCAAAACCCGTCTCTACATTTTTTTACAGTTCCCCCCAAATCCTCCGTTCGAATAGTACTCTATGCTTCAACAATTGATGTTGTTGGTATATTCTGAGACTCTCTATGATCTTTCTCGAGTAACATTGTTGGAAGTCGTTAGAACCGCCGAAGCCCAAATCAACAATGCTCTGGAACATACTTTGCAGAATATCGAACGAAAGTCTGGGGATTTGGCGACGATTTGAGACAGTTTTGTATTGATTCCGCTTCACAGAATGGACAGTTGGGGCCTCACAATAGATATAGGGTACATACTAAGTTTTAATAACTTCAATAGCCAACGTGAGCTGGGTTCTTATTCACCCAAGGCACAACTCCTCCGAACGTACAGCCCAAATTCCACTTATTTACTCTTCTTTTTGTAAACTCTTGTCTCATATGAAGTAAATATCACAACATTGTTGTTCAACTTCCAGTATTACATATCAGGTCGTTGGGTTTGTACATCACACGGTTACTTGCAGAGTCTATTACATTCTAAAGAGGACAATCACAACTATTGTTTCTTTGTCCAAGCGGCGATAGTGATAGCATTGCCGGACGACTCTATATCGAGAACCTGACTCGTGCCATGTGGATGAGGCTATAGTCGAAGCTCATCAACAATCCGTTCACGCAGGCCATAGCCAAGTAATGAGTTCGCGCCAACACAAAATAACAGCCATGGCCGTCGGAACTCGGAATTTTCCAGCACAATTATTCACTTTCATATAGCTATATCTTCTTCAAGTGGTCTCGATAGCCTTGGTAAGCTCAGTCGAAACTCATCTCATTCACATCTGAAAGCAAACCCGACGATCTGGTATAAACTCTACCGAACTGCCGATATCCGCTTCGTTTGATTGAAGTACCAGTCTACGAAAGTTTGACTAGGTAGTGACAGCGTGTCCATCCGATCTACCGAGTGAGGCTCCGTGTCAATTTATACAGAGTTTACTAGGGACGTGTAACTTGCATATGTCTGGTGCAGTTACGACTTAACTACTGCAAGTCGCCGGCGTACGAGCAATGCGAAGCAGCTAATGTCACAGAGTCGAAAGAGAATTGGTAATTTGAACTCAATAAGACTCTCAAATAAAAGTTTGTGTTGAAGTCGTGACACATCTCGGGCTCAGAGCTCTTCTGATGCAGGGTAGGTTGATTGACTTCGTGATGTGCCGCAACTGACCCTGTAAGAGATCAGAGAGATGATGGAGTAATTTCACCATCTCAACGGCCAAAGGCATAATTAACCCTTGTAATTAAGGATTCTCCTCTAGTTATGAAAATAATTGGGTTCGTTCAATAGCTTCCACGCTATCGATTCAACTACTCGGGCATAACCGCGACGGTGGCTGCAAGGTCTCAGACAAGCAAATCGCAACAAGCAAAAACTCTACACCTTCGGTTACACACACTTAACGCTAAATACCAAATACGGTATGTAAACAGTGCAGAAGCCCCTTTTGTAAGCGCCGTGAGCAATACATGATGGCTACATATCTACACACGGTTGCACATTGTGATGTTGTGCGTCTTGCGTCTCTTGGTGCTGATTTATTATTGGTGGTAAGCCGTTGGCAAGCGCGTAAAGGGCGGTTGGGAGGTTATGATATTGGTTGCTAGACGCGATCTGCAAGAAATACCGACTGTATACTTAATAAAGCTGTACTGTATGAAGAGAGAAGCCTGCACGTAAGCGCGAAGATGAGGGATGCACATGCGGCAATAAATGCATGGTTCGTGATGTGGGCTGGGAGACGAAAACATTATAATTGAAGCCAGTGTTGGTTGCGCTCAGGCGCCAATATGCATACTAGATACATAGTATGAGCATGGTATTTGTCAAAATAATGCAGAGAACCAAGAGAGCCGACGGTGGCCTATAGCTCGAAACTGCATGTTTGACCAGCAGCTTATACCACTGAAACAACACAGAACCAACACACATTCCTATGCTGGCGCCAGTCAAGAATGACGGATGGGTTTCGGTATCTCCCCGCGTAGAACAAGGGAGATCAAGACATGTCTATGCCTCTGGTTAAACCCTAGGCTCAAGACATGGAGCGGGTAAATAACCTAGTTCATTTTTGGGTTATATTATCTTGTTCGTGATCGCGCCTTGCAACTTGTCTCCTATTATCAAAGCCCCTGCATAAGAATGAGACGAACACGACCACGTATCGCATTAGGGTTCAAGTTAACCTACGCTGACACAAACCCAAAAAGTTTCTTGGTGTGTATTTGTGCGTGTGCGTACGGTTGCATGTACCTGCGTTTGGACAGGCTGCAGGCAGTACCCTCGCTTGTCCCATCCATCGACTTATTTGATGGCTACGGCACCGTAGTGTTTCGTTTCTCAATGGCTCAAGACAAGGGTCCAGTCCACGGTGCATCAAAGCTCATTCCAAAACTAGCGCCATGTCTCTCAAGCTGCAGCTCGACCAGAATGAAGAAACAATGGGGAAAGCCCCTGAGCTATTCACAACAAAAACAAACACTTGCATCCGTTGGAGATGCAGATATGAATTTAGTAGCAAATAAACAGAAAAATCCATCACCTCGGTTCGTCTGAGAAATAGGCAGCGCGTCACCTTTTCACGGCACGTGTCGCGTTGAGCCAGGGTCTTCTTAGTGCTGGGCCTAGCATCGAACTTAGCCCCCAAAGCGGACAGGGTAAGGTAGGGCAGGACGATGGATCAAAATGGGAAATGGACAAGGAGTTCTGCGGTGATGAAACATCTCGAGACGTGGGGAAAATACGAATCGAGTTGGACGCCGACAAGGGGCTTCAGGCGATGTTGACCGCGATGGGCATAAACCTGCCGAACTGATAGCCCAAACAAGGAGAACGGACGTGCTACAACACTGATACTCATGTTTATGCTTTTTCAAGCAAGACGGGATGGTCCGTTCCCCAAGATTCAGGTATAGGTGGCCGTGGGCCCTGTGCTGTGCTTTTGGTGTCGTGTGGATGAATTGAGCAGCAGCTGTCGGTGCTAAGGCAGAGCTAACGGTCACTCCGGTAGAACGACTGCCTGCGAGATACGGACTTTAGGCAAGCTGAGGCAGGCCAGGCGTCAAAGAATAACAAGACCCTGCTATTAAGCAAAGTGACGATAATAAACAACAGCCGCCCTGTTGGATGAGTCCGGCCATGACGACAAAAGCAAGTAGACATGCTTTGCATGGACGAAGCCCACTGCGGGCGATCCGTGACAGGGTTTCAATTTGACATTGATTTTGACACTGACAGCAAAGAGATTCCCAACTCGCCAGGTATTTCCCTGTCGCTCACCGGGATTCTTAATTGCGACTGGCAATCAGTCTGGCACTCGTTCTTGGCTATTTGACGATTATGTTCCTCGGGACTCGGTTCATTCCTCAAGGCGCTGAATATATCAACCTGTGGCTGCTGTCATTTCCGATGTCTCGCTTCCCATGATGTTTCGTTTACGGAGTAAAGAAGCGACGCTCAGACCTTTTTGCGTGCGTGCGTGTCGGTATGCTACCATGACAATTTACGAATCCTTCATCAACGTGTCGTGATCTCTTTGATCTTGCCAGACAGACATAGCAACAATCAAACCAACAAAGAGGCACAGCTTCAAAGAGACTGGCTCTCGAAAAGAATGGATGGATGCCGATCAGGCCGTTACAAAAAGCGGCAAGGATCCATTCTCCCATCACATCCGATGCTTCAATCCCCTGAAAGGCCTCGTATGATTGGCGGCATCAGACGCCAAAACGCCGCCTTGAGACTGTGCCCCCTGTCGTCTACCCCTTGGAGGCTGCCTCATGTCGGTCGCGGCGCCCGCAGCCTCCTCTGATTGGAGGTGATGAGCCTTCGAGGACCCCTTGTCACTTGCATGTAAGCTCCAGGGGGGCGTCTTTGTGAATGAGCTGTCCAGTCCATACCCACCAGAAGGAGGTCCTTCTAAGGTCCTTACTGGATTGTCACGCGCTATCTCGTCAGAGACTACTGCGCGACCAAGTTAGCATCTTCAGGTGTTATTTCGAGCCACGATTGGCCACCACCGGAAGGTGGGAGGTTTTGCCTGCTGTGGAAGCTTTCCTTTTTGGCATTTCAAATGAGCTGCTGCTCCGTTTAGCTATTCGTATTCTAACAAAAAATCTTGCTTTTGTGTGCATACGTACCCTAACTTCTTCCCCTGGACTGCGGTCAAGCGAATGTTTTGATGGGGTCAAGTTCGTCATCAATATATCTTTTTTTGTGAGTCAGTGCCCGAAACCAAATACATGGATTAAACTCAGCCGACCGTGCGAGCATCAGAAGAAATCCATGTCCCCCAGGCATAAATGAGGTGATCGATCTCGTACTGTGTTCAGACACTGTCGATACAGGCCATGGCCCCCTTGCCTGGTTTGTTGGGCTCTCAGCAGCGCGTTGGCCGCTAAGTGAACGTGCCTTAGCCCTGTAGCTTTCATTCCATCCATCCAACAGCATCCTTTAGACTGCTGCCGGGCGTTTCTACCGTCGTGTCGACTCTGAAGAGGGAGGGATGGAGATGATGGAATAGGGAATATCCAAAATTGGCCCAAGGGGCTGGCACGTATTCTCACTGGCCAAGATAGCCTCTAATCTGCGTGTGATGCACTGTATGCTTTCTGTCCATTCACAGTCTGCGAAACGAACATCGCTCAAGGCGGTGGGAAGGTTCGCCTGCCCACCTGGGGAGTACAGTAGGCCCCTAAAGATCTACTGTATCGTGGCAGGCTTCATCGGGTCATCGCACAGTGAACATACAGTATCGCCTCCGTTCCTTCCTCCCCAGCACGCCCAAGCACACCCGCCCGCCAAGCAAAGGGCTTCTGTGGTCTCCGCACTTCCCACTCTTGCTCGTTCTCCATTTGGCACTCGTGCCTTCTCGTCTTCTCGCTCATCCTCTCCATCTCCACTCCTTCCTACCTTCCTCTCCTCTAGTATCCGTATTAGACTTAAACTCCACCACTTACTTCCTTTTTTCCTCCTTCCTTCCTCTCCCCTTCGCCTACTATTTTGCGCCCTTCCTTCATTTCCATCTCTCTCCTCTTTCCCTCCTCCCTCTTTCCCGCGTCGCTTCGGCTGCATCGCAATTCCCCAAAGCAAGCTTTACGCTTTCGCGTTTGCGAGACAAAGTCAACTCCATTCCCACTCAATTTGCCGCACGCATTCGCTCTCGCCCTCGCCCATCAGTCCGTCCGTTTGCCCGCTTTGCATATCACAAAGAGAAAAAGAAAAACCAGAACGACAAGACGGAACGCAACGGAAATTTGTAGGAACAAGACCAAACCCTGAGGCTCTGGAAGGCGCATCTATCTACTGGTGATTGATACCTGGAAACTCCCATTTTAATCTCTGTATTATTCTTTCGTCGATTCTTTGCCTTATCGCCTATTCCGCCTTCGGTATTCGGATACATCATCGTCACCACCACAGCTTAATCTCGACACATCGTCATCGAAATCAGACTGCGAACAGAATTTCCACTCACAGAATAATCGAAATCATCAAAAAGTTTTTATCAAAATTTCACAAGAGGAGGTTTCGACAGAAGGTAATACCTGGACCATTCACATCTGGATAGGCATCGTTTGGAGGACGTTGTCTGCTGAAACTGTCTTGGAAAGACAACCAGCTGGTGCTCGCGTTTTAGGTCGTGTGTTAATCACCCGACTCGCCGCTTGAGCGTGAATACACTCCAAACCGACCACATTCCAGGCCTTTTGTCACCTGATCACGGTCTGAGCAAGTACTCAACCTCGTTGAAGCTTGCTTCTCTCGATCCTTTTCAACGGCTCTTCGCTGAGGGATCTACCGCTCGACATTTCGATATCCTTTCATCGATCGCTCATTCGCATCGCCCTTTCATTCATCAATTTTTACTTGTTTTACTCCATCGACTACTCTGGATTAATCTTTGACTCTCTCAACTTGGTTCTGTTTGATTACCCGGCTTCTTGGATTTGCCTCTTTTGGCTTCTCGTGACGCTTCCTCGGCATACGTTCTGCATCGACAATTCATCGGAACCCAACATTTGTCGATTTTATCGATATACCCACATCGCTTAATTTGTTCGCCTTGATTTATACAAACGCTACTTTCTAATCCGACCGGCTACTTCCTTCAACGCAAGAACTAGTCGAACCACATTCTCTGTCTATTTTTCTTATTTCTTGAATCTTTAGATTTACGAATCCCGCTTTGAGCCAAGGACGCAGGCGGTCTCGCTCAAAATGTCTTCCAACGGTTTCGCTAACGGCCTCTCCATGCCCACTGGCGGCCTTGCTGCCCGTCGCGGCGGCCAAAACCCCAAGCCCCTCTCGGTTGATCTCATCAACCAGACAAAGGATCAGGACCATGGTGCTCCCACCCCTCGCACCAGTCGTTCACACCTTCTTGCTGGCCTCAGAACTGCCCCCAAGTCCGCTACTGCTGCTTCCTTCGGCCCTCAATCTCCCACGACCGCCGGTCCCACGCAGCAGTATGCCCGGAACTCCATGGCTGGAAATGCCTATGGCATGGGCCAGGACAACGTCTACAACGCCCCCAAGACGGCCTATCCCCAATATGGTACTCAGAACAACTACAACCCAATGGTAGGCCAGCAGTACACTGTTGAACAGGTTCTGGCGCCCCCTGAGCTTGCTATGGATGAGCAGAACCATGACGATCCTGGCCTGTATGCCCAGCTTCTTGCTACCAACATGTACCTGGCTCAGCAGCAGCAGCGCCTTCAGCAGCAGCTTAGGAACGTTCAGGCAGCTGCTCAGCAATTTCAGCAGCTGAACCTTAACAACTCTCAGTTTACACAACAGCAGATTGCTCTGTATGAGCAGCAGCAGCAGCTCCAGAACCTGCAACTTAACGTTCAGGCTGCTTTCAACCAACAGCAGCAAGCCCAGCAACTGGCTCAGCAACAAGTTCAACAGCAGCAACAACAGCAGATTTACTACAACCCTATGACTGGTCAGTATTTTGTTGGAGATCCTCAGCCTTCCGTTCAGGTCACCTCATCCTACAACGAGCAGCCCTCGACCCCTGGCTTTGGTGGTTTCCACCAGCAGAACACGCCCTCGGTTCAGGTTTCTCCTCCTGTTGAGTCTCAGCCTTTCTCGTTCCGCAGCAACTCGCCTCCCAAGCGCTACGAGTCCCCCACCGAGGTTGCCCCTCTTCCTCCACCTTCTGCTAATGCCTTCCGCCGTGGACATAAGAAGGCCTCATCTTTGGCTCCCGTCAACAGTGTTCTAGCTGCTTCTTTGTCTTCTGATGCTCCTAAGTCTGCTGGGCCCAAGACTTCCACTTTTCCGATCACTCCCCTGACCGGTGGATACGGACCTGGGCAGGCCCGTGCTGGGGAGCATCCTATCCGTCAGCCCCGTGGACCTCCTTCCCTGGACGAGCTCAAGGCCAAGCCCACTGCTAAGCACGAGGGGAGTAAGAACTTCTCTGCTCGCACTCGTCGTTCCGCCGTGCACAACCTTGTCCGTGCTGGCCTTGAACGCCGCAAGGGAACTGGTAGTTCTTGCGGAAGCATGAGCCCCGTTTCCGAGACTGCCGAGGAGTCTTCGACACCTATCACCGATAACGAGTCCGATTCCGGCCGCAGTGGATCTGGCAGCCTAGCTGGTGATATGGAGTGCCCTAGCTCGCGCACTTCTGCTAGTGGTAGCTGGGGAGCTATTGGCTCTGATCGTCCCAGCTCGCGACAGAAGGCTCGCAAGAGCGTGGACAGTGTGGACAGCGTTGCCTCAAACACGGAGAGCGAGAACAGCTCTTTTGCTAATGTGTTCAAGAACGGCGCTCTGCGAGCCGCCAAGGCACAAGACTCGGCTGATAGCCAGCGTAAGGCACCTAGACTGGTGCTCACCAAGAGCACTCCCGCTGCTTAAAAGGTGACGCTTCGGCTGGAACCCTTACCACTGTCACGATTTACGCGCCCGGACTTTTTCTTTCTGTTCACACGACTGCTTGGACTGGCGGACTGCATTTTGATGGTTGTCGTTTAGTCTTTTCTGATCACGCTGGGAGTCCTGTTACCATCTGCATGGGGTGGATGAAACACGTTTTCCTTATCTATTTCCGCGACTTTTACCATTACAGAAGTTTTATAATTCACTTCACAGTCTCTCCTTCAGACTTTTCTTCTTCTTCGTCACGACATTGGGGGGATCGCCCGGGGATAATCTTGTCTCAGCCTAGATGGACGAATGGGTTATTTGGGGGGGTTTGATGAGGAATCTTTATACCAATGAGGATGAGAAACCATCACCGGGGAACAAAGTCTGGACTGGCGGCCTCTGTGAGGCAATCGGCCAGCCCCTGATGTGATTCACGGCCGGCGTTCCTACGGGGACAATGTTTCGGCAAATTTGACATTTGCTTTCTTGCATTCGTTAAGGTACCACATATTGTCTTTCTCTGCTGGTCATGGCCCAGGTCCCAGGACACTTGGTTGGTTCTTTTCATGTCAAGGGATACATACTATGCAGGCAGCCAAGAAACCTGGTATGCTATCACGGACTGAACTGGCATGGGAAAGGCACCTTCATAGATTAGTTTTACACTGGCACAATCACAATTTGAAAGCCACTTGATATTTGTTTGTTCATATAATGACATGTGTTGAGGATGAATTTACCATATAATGGATGTAAGAATCAACCATATGCCTTTCCCATAAATGGTTAGTGATTCGCAGAGATGTACATAAGTCTAAGAAAGCCTGGTCTAAACTCCTCACATTTAACCTAACATTTTGTCAGACTCTATAAGTTTAGGATGTTGTTATAATGAGCAGTCGTGACTTCCATCTTTTCTGCCTTCTGCGTATCCTCAACTGGCTCAAGTTTTCCAATCCGACTCCAATCTTCAACAATCGTATCTGGATGGCTTCCGTAGCTCAGTTGGTTAGAGCGTCGTACTAATACTTCAATCCGAGTGTTCGGTAATGCGAAGGTCTCAGGTTCAAGCCCTGGCGGGAGCAATCCCAATGGCCCTCCAGATTCATTTTTTGCTATTTCTGGCGATAACGTGATGTCTTTTTGCGTTGTGTTGTGATATCGTGAGTTTGCGTCGTGGTGTTGAGATTGTGTGGATGTTTGGAAGGAGGAGCGGGAAGGGGATGAACAAAATGAAAATAAGTCGGCTAAGAAGGCGAAGACAGTATTTGATTGACGAAGTGAGTTGCTTCATCTCTTTTCTTTCTTTCTTTTTTTCTTTCATTCATTTATTTATTGTCTTTTTGTCTTATCTTGTTTGTCCTTCATGCAATTGCAGTTTTGCTGCTTCTTTATCCATCCTCATGTCTATCATGTACGACCCCTGAATTATCATATCGTGCTCTTCATATCATGCATTCCGCTCATCTCTCGTCTTCATCCTTTCATTTCCTTTCAGTTCGTCATGTCCATTTGGGCTCTCCAGGCATTCGACTCCGTCTCTTACTTATGCCCACTCGTTCTGCTACCTCTGGCAACCCTGGAGATGCCATGCTGCCATCTCTACTGCCGAGCCCGTCTCTACTACTTAATCCATCTCTACTGCTCAACCCATCTCTGCTTCCGAGTCCATCGCGACTGCTCGGCGCGCGGCCTACGTTCTCCTTATTGCTCAGGCTGCTATCGCTTCGGGCACTCATGGTAATATCGCTACGGGAGCTTAGGGCCGGACTGTTGCCGTTGGCACTGATCCCAATAGCTGCTCGGGAGCTACTCGACGTAGCCAGCGAAGTGCGAGGTAGGCGACTCTTTGCAGATACAAATTCGCCGCTGACACGCCGGGGGATACCTGTTGGCCCATCCCTACTTCGGGGCCTGTAAAGTGCTCCCTCTCGTTCTCGGTCGACAGCAGCTGTTCGCCGGGGACTCGCTGCTACTTCGATATAAGTATTACTCGCAAGACTACCACGGCTCCTATGCGTAGGTGTCTGCGGAACTGACGCCGACGAATGTAAGCCAGGGGGCGTATAGCTTGCACCCCGTCGGGATCCTGGCCTTCTCGACGACGATGAACTTGGTACAGCACTGGACGCTCCCTCGCCGGATCTTCCACTTGGCTCGATGTTGGACCGCACCAACTCCGATGCGAGGTTTCGCACGAGGACAGCCGAGTCCTTCTCTGATAGAGTCTGAATGGCGGCCATGAGAGATCGCACTTGGGAGCTGTTGAGGGATCTCGTTCCATCGCCACTGCCCAAGCCAGGCTCACAAGCATCCATGATAGTCCTCACCAGTCTCAGGAGGTTAAGTCGCACAACCGCCTTCTTGTGAGTCAAACGCTGCGCAATGCCCGCAAACATCTCGGGCTTCGCCAGCGAGGCCGCGACTGACGGGCTAAGGCGCAGAAGTTTGAGCAGTGGTTCCAACAAGTTGGAATCAAAGGCGTTCACCCTGTTGGTGCTGAAGCAGCTGATGATCGCTCGTGTGAAATTGCCATCAGCAAGGTGAGTCTCTACATTAGCTGTTTCCTCCTGTAGCCAGACCAGGATGGCATCGAGCGCAGTAACCTGCCAGTACTGGTCTGTGAGTAATGATACGTAAAAGTTGAGACCTTTGTTCTGCCACAAGTATCTGCGGCCCTTGGACCCTGAGTGTGCCATGTCGCAGAGTATTGGTAGTGCGAATTCCTTCGGAGGCCGGTCGGTCTGCATGATTCTCAGGAGGAGAGGAATAATACCACCAACAGCAGCATCCTCCTGTCGTTCCTTGCTCAGGCGACAGAGGTTAAATAATGTGTTGAGAACCTGATTAGATATTTCGCGGAAATGTGTCTGGCCCTTCTTCATGCTGTAGCTCAGAAGATCAATCAAGAATTCGATAGCATCGGCTGAGTGCAGCGACTCGATCGTTGTGGAAAGCATCGAGAGGTTCTTGATGAACTTGAGCATTGTGATCTGATGTATTGGCGTCATGCGCCGTAGATCTTTTAGTACACTCTTCAGGACTTGCCGATCTGCCACGACCTCCTTGACGTAGTTCTCAGCTTGGCTGAAGAGATAGAAAATGTTGACGATTCGTCCTTCGACGAGCTCACCAAGCTCGTCCTCGCCCTCTTCATCAAGGACTCGGTGCAAGACAAGTGCCAATGGATATAGAATCTTGCTTCGTGAGAAGATTCTGCAAAAGTCGTTTTTGGGGGTTGGCCCTTGAAGCTCAAATACGTTCCAGATACCGTTGACCCCAATAAGAACAAGGTCTCGAGTAACGTCGTAATCCTCATCAAGAAACTCGACCAGCACATTCAGACCACCTGCAGATACAAACATCTGGAGGGTCAATGTCGACGTTTGATACATTTGACGGACAAAAGCAGCCGCCTCAAGACGAATCTCATCTGAGTATTGGCGCGCAGCAAACTTGGTAATAATGGGAATGCCACCGACGAAACACAAGTTCTCTTGAATTTCCACGTCGTCCAGGATGATCTGAAGAGTCAGCAGGTCACGAGGATACTGCAGGCACCAAAACTTACTGCATTGACGACCTTGAGGAGCTGCAGGATCATGTACTGCCTGCTTTTGACGGTACAAGGCTCCAAGATTTCAAGAATCGGTAACAACCCGTGAGCGCTAATGATTAGATTCTTCACCTCGTTGTTCTCCCAGAGCAAGGCAAGCTGTGATACGTTAAACACTCGGTTCTGAGTTTCAAGTACGACAAGAACTTACCAAATCTTCCGAGAACTCAGCCAGGGCATCCTCACCCTCGGTCGTTTTGAGAGACCTCACCAAGTCCTCGACTCTCTCTGCTAACCTGGCATGTCGATCTCTTGCAATGTTGGCCTCAAGATCCATCTCATCCCATCCTGGGTCCATCGATGCGAAGGGATCGTCTTCGTCTTCGTCGTCCCCTAACCAGGAATTGCTCGATACGCGAGACATGAGCATCAAACCGCCATCCTCGGATCCCCTTTCACTCTCCTCCTTTTCCGCTATTGATGATTCAGGTCCGAAAACGTCGCTAAAATCTTCGTCGTCATCTTCTGCGAATTTCTGGATTTCTATTGATGATCGTGTTCGTCGCATTGGCCTGTCAGGGAGAACTGATGGTCGAGACAAAGGCTTTTTCTTCATACTACCTGAGCTAGATTCCTGCATTGACCTCGGTAATGATGTAAGATCAGACGGGTGAAAGAGTTGTGGTGCATCAATCTGTCGTGAGTTCTGTAGCTTTGTGAGCCTTGGGCGCATGGGGTGCATGGGATGCAGAGACATGTAACTTACTCGTCTAACAGCTTGATTCGCATTGTGAGAGAAGACATTATCGTTATCCACGAATAAATCTGAGAAGTCTTCCATACTTTGTTCCCGATAGATGATATCTGGCCTTGGTGGAAGCTCGAACTTGGTATTTAGATTTGATTTCGTCGGCGATCTGGTCCGGCCTGCGCCAGCGACCTTACTTGAGCTTGATTTATTTCGACTGTGCGTTTTCGTGGGCTCTGAAAACTTCGTGGGCTTCTTCGGTAATGGTCTGATTGTCTGCTCCTGTGGATCGATATCTTGCCAGTGACCTGGCCCCTTTATTGTCATCAACTCGCCTTCAAAGTCATCATCGTACGAATTACTATCATTTCTTCCATCGTTCACTGAGGCAAAGGCCTTTAGGCGATCACTCGATAGTAAACCTCCGAAGTTGTCCTGTGGCTTGAGATGAGGCAGTTGTAGTGCGCTTGGTGAAATAGCTGTTGCAAAATCATCGTCCCAGTTGTCATCATCTGTGATACGGTTAGGGTTAGGCAGAATACTCAGATACCGAGACTTTGACGCACCAGCTAGTTCAGGCTTACTGAAAGCTCCTGCGCCAGGACGTAGTTTTGCAAGTGATAGACCTCCCTTGGCAGGAGTTCCACCAAGAAATCTTGACGAAGGCCCGGCATCAGAGCCAGTCGATTGTCGAAGTCTTGGTCCGGAGGATTTTAGAGCTTTGTTCCATTGCTTCACTTCCTCCACGGCATCGCTGAAATTGGCCGGTGTTTTTGATACAGGTGCTTCAGTTCGGCGACAGCCTGTGATCCACGCATGACGAAGTAGTTTTCGGGCAGTTACACGTAGATTGGGGTCTTTTTGGAAGCATTGCATGAGAAAATCACGGGCGGCCTGGCAAGATCAGCAAAAACACCCCCAAATACAACTGGGGAGACTTACAGCAGAAATACCTTCAGGTAGTGGGGGATGATCGTCGTTGACAATTGCAAATAGAGCAGGCATGGCAGCCAAGTTGTGATATGGCGGCTTACCTTGAAGAAGCTCGATAACCGTGCATCCAACACTCCAGATGTCGGATGCAGAACTCGCTCCGGAAAGCTGAATGATCTCAGGGGCCATCCAATATGGTGTACCGACAACCTGTGCTTCCTTATCCTGACCACCAGCGAGGGTGCTGGTTGAAACGCCGAAGTCTGCGAGTTTGACGGTGCCGTCCTTTGTGGTGAGAATGTTGGCGCCTTTGATATCTCTATGTATTACACCCTGGTCGTGCAGGTATTGTAGTCCCTGCAGGACCTGCGTCATGTAGACCCCAACCAGATTCTCGGGGAACTTGCCATATGCCTTGCATATTGAGTGCAGAGAACCATTCTCACAGTATCTAGGTTCATTAGTTCCAGAGCTTCAAAAGTAGAATCGAATCGCATACTCTAGGATAATGTTGAGGGCGTCAACGGACTTGACAAAGCCAATATACTTGACAATGTTGTCATGCTACTGCTTGTTAGTCTTCAGATATGATACCATTTCAGACCAGAATTCCTACATGAAGGTTCTTGAGCAGATCGATTTCACTCTAAACAGCACTCACTCATGTCAGTTCGTCCGAATCACAAACCATTGAGCTTCAGGCTAGAGCTCAGAAACAACCCACCTCGATCATGCGCAATTCGCTCTTGGGAAGATCTGCGAGCTTGATCTGCTTCACAGCAACCGCCTCGCCATTTCCCCAGTTGAAAGCCTTGTATACAGATCCGAAAGCACCTTTCCCGAGGCATTCACCTAGACGCTAAAAGCAGAAAAGGTAAACATTAGCGACAACTTTCTACTAAACCCTGCTGCTACTCTCGCTTATCATGATATCCGACTTTCCAGGGATCGGGATCAAGCGCCGGTGACATCGGTAGTCGGATATACGTACGTAGTCCTTGAGCCCTGGATCTTGAAGCGCAGAGCTTTCTCGTATCTTGTCTTTTCGTGAGGGTGTTCCTGGTGTATAGGGTCGTTCGCGGGAGGCCACGGCGGCGCGGCCATTGGGGTGGTACTGCCGCTCGGGCATTATCTCTCAGGCGCTCTCTAACTCAACGATGCTCTGGTTTGGTCGGGACAAGCTGGGATATGCCTCCTCGGTGAAAGCAGAGGCAGTTCGGCGGAGGAAGGACAAGGTTCAGACCAAGACGGAGATATCATTCCCGGCGAATATCGAAGGAAGGGAGCGGAGCGGCGCAGTGTAATTCGTTTCTACATACGAGATCGGATTCGGTATAGAGCTGTTGTCGTCGACTTTGGCGAATGTCGTTGAGCTCGTTGAAAGCTTGGTTGACGTCGTCAGCGTGATCGAGGAGGGGAATGGGATGGACAAGGTCCGTTCATTCGGTCGTTTCGTTTCGTGCGGTCGCTAACAGAACAACCCAGGGTTAAAGGAGGGACAGGATGAATAACCCGGGAGGGCAAGGGATTGAATTGCGTGAGAGTTTGCTGTTAAGAGAGGGAGAGAGAGGGAGAGCGAGGGAGAGAGAGTGAGTGGAAGGGTCGTGAGTAAAAAAAAAAAAAAAATAATAAAAAATGAAGTAAACTTGGAGAAAGAAAAAAAGTAAGGTAAGAAACTGTGTGGAAATTCGGAGCTGGACCAAAAAGCCACTGATCTCCAATCAATCATGCGCTGGACTCGACTCGACTGAAGGTGTTGTTTCTCGTCTCAGATTCACCTCCATCTCACTACCTAAGACTAGACTAACTCAACTCATCAGGCAGTGGAGGCTCGCAACCCAACCCGAATCGGCCCAGGGCCTGGGGCAGCCCCGTAAGGTGATGGTCGGTACGGTACCTCGAGCTGTGCTGGCTGCGTGACGGAGTGACCGGGGGGCCCGTGCCGCCTGCAAGTCCAGCGCTCTTCAACGCCCAGCTTCAACTTGCAGGGCCATCCCCCACTAGCTCTTCATTCAATTCTCCACCCTCGACACAAGCACAAGCAACAACACGAATGACTTATAAAAACAATTCATTGTTAGGACTCGATGATGATGTCAACTTCGATTCTCAGCACCAGTTTCAAGAGACAAAGTTCCTAGCATGTTTTGGAATTCTTCACTTACAAGGAACGCTCTACCTTTTGAAACAGTTCATGTTCATGCCATGCCATGTAAGCCAAGGCAGTGGATGCATTCAGACACAGGCACAGGCACGCCCAACCCAATACTACTGGTATTTTCTTCCAAGTCAGCAACATATCTCATCTCCGCTTATCATTAGACAAAAGTACCGACTTCGTAACTCAAGGTACGTCCTCTAATAAACTCCAACAACGGCCGAATATGCTTACCACATTTCAAAACAAGCCTCACCGTCAACGATCAACTTGGGAAACTCATCCGTCACACAAACTCTATAGCCATCCGGGTTATTCTCTTTCAGCCAGCTCCTCCGACGCCTCAAATACTAAGTTAGTCGACCTATGCCTTTCCCTGTCAGCAACGACCAACAACCCAATCGAAATACCTTGCTCTCGAGGACCACGCCGATCCAACCCTCGAAGCACTAGTTAATGCGTCTCATATCATCCCAGCAGGTAACTCAGCTCAGCTTGACTTGACTTGACTTGCTTGATAGAGTTAAGTTACAAGGCGTCAATGCCAAGCTGGGAAAGATATCGTATCTTACCGTCGATCGATATCGTGCACGGAGACTCTCTTTTCTTGTTTTCCTTGTAAGCTGAACCGCAGACTAAACTGAGATTGCAATCTCATTTCTTGTTCAAAGCGCCTCCGCTTGGTTCGGCATTACGTGGCGCTGCCATGACGATACTTCACGCCCTCTACAGACATTGGAGTTGAGACATTCACCAATACTATATATGTCAATTTATGAGTTATGGCATTCGGTTTCACCCTTGATCAATAGTTTGGCCGCAGAGTCGCCTTTGAGTTTGATATATCATGTCGGTAGCCGTGCTCAACAATCCCTTATACAGTCTTAGGGGAGGCTTATGCCGGCAAATGGAGTGTACTTTCACTAACTGGGAGCAAGTATTGGACGACGAAAGGAAATCATATCAACTTGATACCTTAGGTTCTCGTATTGCTTCAACGTAGCTGTACATATCGCAAGTTGGGAGCACGTAGCCGTCCCGAAGACAAGGTCCTTCAAGCCACATCAAGATAGATCGACCAGGATCTCACGATGATGTGCGTCTAATCGTGACCGCTTCATGGATCAGCAATCCCGGCAGTTATCCATCATATCAGTATGTGGTAGCACAAGCAACGGGTCATTCAACGTCAACTTTCATTAGATGTTCTCCCTGCTCATTGTCGAGCCAAAATGTTAACAATCGTACAATTATGATACAATCCTGCCGACACTGCTCCGTTTTCCGTTTCAACGCCATCTGACCAAATAGCAATTAATCCCGGTATTTTATATCCCGCTTCAAATCGAATGCAAACTGGTACCGTGCGCCCTTTTTATTCTGTCCCGTCCCCTGGTAGGGTTCGACTGAGGCCAGCCTCAGCCCACCATTCATCGGGAATATCTTCACGTCGTGCTAGGCTACGCACGATGCGCTGCATTCCCATCCAGTCATCTTCAAAGTTTGTGTTGCTGCCTGATGCTGTTGAGCTCTCTCGGTTCTGTCTGTTTCGTTCCTGTCCTTGCTCATCGTCTGAATTGCCCACGGACAGGTGTCCCACCCAAGCGGAACGTGATCTGAGGGAGCGCTCTCGGCGCAAGGTCCTGAGCCCGTGGTGATTATCACTGGGCACTAGTCCGTCCGGAGATCTTCGTTGTCTGGAATCAGAACCAACTGCCCCATTGTCCCGAATGGCGCCTCCATCAATTGGGGCGTCTTGGCCAGCTTCAGGTAGTCTTACGTGAACACGTCGCATCTCTGCCCGGCGTCTTCTGATTCGATCCAGGACGCTCAGAGTCTGGTCAAGGTCTTCAGTTTCGGAGCCTTCGCAACCCGACTCACAGGCCTGGTCAGCCAGTGCGTCAGGGTCTTGGTCGGGCGTGGTGAAAGAGGTGCCTGAGGTAGCACCGGCGCTCTGAGATGCAACATTTGATGCAAAAGAGGAACCTGCGCTAGGTGGTTGAGGGTCAGGGGTAAGTGTGGATAGAAGAGTATCCCAGACCTCTGGACTGAGGCTCCTATCACGGTCGCCAAGTCCGTCGACACGCTGCATAGGTGCGAATCGCGTAGTCCTGTTTGACGCACGGAGAGCTTCGCGCATTGCGGAGCGGTGAGCTCGGCGTTGGCTCATTTCTTCAGAGTCATCTGTGCGAATCACGGGGTGCGTTACAGCAGAAGGAAGTCTCTGCGGTTGAGCTCCATTATCTTCAGGAGCTCGTCCGGGATACGCAGCCAACGGTACAATCTGAGTTAGTTGTTAGTAAAAATCATATGACTTGCACAATTGGGACAAAACATCATCGATGATAGAACTAACCACTGCAGGACGAGGTCGAGGACCCTCATGCCAACCCAGATCCCAATCATCGTATGACGGCTGTGAATTGGTGTTGTTTCGGTCTTGTGTGTTGCTGCCATCCCTAAACAGAGAGTTTATGCGATCCTCAAGCAAGTCCCTTCTGCGATCATCCGATCTAGCCATCTCTCTAAGAACATCGCGAAATGGTCTCGCTCGGCGCAGCCCGTCAGGACCTCTCGTAGTCTCCAGATCAGGTGGGAATCCAGCTTCAGTCCATGGTACAGAGCGACCATCTCGGCCGGTCAGAGTACTGGATTGTTGTAGCGAGCCATCATTTAAGCGGTCGCGAATTGAGAAAATACGGCGATGCGCGGCGCGGCGTTCAATTCGTTCTGTGCGTATATTGCGACGAATGGCGGAGCGGGGTGGCGACGTCGCACTGCTCTTCTCTGCAGCTTTGGAAGGTAGGTCTGACTCAACGGGGGCAACAAACAATCTGCAAGACAAGGTTAACAAGTGCACGATGTTGGGAGAACGAGGCCGTCACTACTGCGACGAATATGCAAAGCACGAAGCGCGCATTATCAAGCAACGGAAGTGCGCATTCGCGACATTTGCAGCATGCCTTTGCGTTGATATAGTGAAGCGATGGCGACAACGACAAGATCGATCGACCGGGGCATCACTACGTTGGCGCGATGGCAACGAAGGTAACGGACGGGTAGGGAAAAAACAAGGATGCGCTTACGGGAGGCCCATGGCTGATTTAGTGGAAAGTGAATGACGAAAACGAGCGAAAACAGCGAAATAAGGAATCAAAGAATTAAGTCGTAATGATTGCAAAGACCAGAAATTGTTATCATTGATGAAAAGTCGATGAACAGTGATGACGATGCTGCCTAGAGTAGCAAGGTTGATAAAAGCCAGACGACAAATGCGTGAAGCGTGAAGCGGGTAATTAACCAGTGGAGAGGATGAAAGAACGGAGTGGGCGACAGGCAAAGGGGGTGCGGGGGGTTCAAGATGCAGCTCCAGGGCAGGGAGACTGCGATGAAATTTATTCGACCAATCAGAGGTTCTAGATCTCTTGAGTCTTAGAGCCCAGGGCGTTCAGTTCGCGTGCGCGTCTGGTATAGCTTCTAACGTGTCGCGATAAGGATTGTTAGTGGACGACTAGCTTCAGCCAATCAACACTAACAGACCACATCTAACCATCCACCGAACGGATTAAAGACTGCACAGCCACAGAGCCACATCAGACCACTTTTCATCGGCGTTCGGAGAGCGGGTGAGTGTGGCTTCCAACACCCCACCCCATGTCGACATGAATTGCCCCAAAGTGAAAAATAATGGACGTAGTAGTCTCACTCATGTCGTGACGTTTATAACGAAACTCAAC
Source organism: Fusarium acutatum (assembly GCA_012932015.1). Classification (NCBI taxonomy): domain Eukaryota; kingdom Fungi; phylum Ascomycota; class Sordariomycetes; order Hypocreales; family Nectriaceae; genus Fusarium; species Fusarium acutatum. Next base: position 38,571 of record JAADJF010000479.1, read on the forward strand.
TCATAATCATCACCAAATACACCAATTCGCCCTGGGTCTGACTCAATCAGCATCTCAGGAGCCTCATACGGCACTTCTCCTCCCCAGCGCCGGGCTCCGATGAGATGCCGTCTCACCTAAGTCTTCATCATGTCTTCCATTCAGGAAATCCAGTTCGCCATTAGCCGCATTAATCGGGTCTTGGCCAGCAAAAGGACACCAGGTTACAGAGATATTCGACTAGGCTTGGATCGTATCAGCCGTGTCGTACCAGACAATCAAGAGTGGAAGGGTATTCATGTTGCTGGCACCAACGGTAAAGGCTCAATATGTACCTTTCTTGCCGGTATGTTCAAGCTCGCTGGTCTCGGTTATGGAAGCTTCACATCCCCCGCCTTTCCAGAGAGGCACAATGGAGTCACAATAAATGGCCTTTATGTGAACCCGCGAATGTACGACATGGAAATGAAGCATGTTGAGGAAAAGTACAATCGAATTGCTGCTGGTTGGAAATACAAGCACGGAGAGGATCCTCCGAATCTAACACCATTCGAGTTCGAAACAGCAACAGCATTCCGAGTATTCAACAAAATGCATGTTCCCTATGGTATCGTCGAAGTTGGCATGGGCGGTGCTACCGATGCGACCAATGCCATGAAGCAAAAGTCTGTCACCATCATCTCCAAGATCGGCCTCGACCACCAAGAGTACCTCGGAAATTCCATCGAGCACATTGCCAAGGTCAAAGCTGGCATCATGCAAAAGAACGTTCCTTGTATTGTTGACCACACTAACAAGCCTTCTGTCATCCATGTACTACGAAAACATGCTCGAGAAATAGGAACAGACATCATCCTCACATGGAAGGGCGAACCTTTACTGTTAACTCTCGACAACTCAAGATGGATGCTTGAGAGTTACCAAGTTCAGAATCTGTTGTGTGCAGCCATGGCTTTCCGTCATCTCTTCCCATTGCAGGAGATCAACTTGGACAAGCTCTTGGAAACCGATCCTTTCTTACCAGGTCGATTGGAGACAGTTCAAATCGACGCGCCACTTTCTGGTATTCAGCCACGGGAAATTCTGGTCGACGGCGCTCACAACATGTTGGGAATCACAGAATTGCGCAATCATGTCAACAAACGCCTACGAAAAGATGGCCAACCCGTGACTTGGGTCATGGGTATGTCCCAAAGCAAGCATAAGCCTTTCTTCAAGATGATGGAAAGGCTTGTCGAACCCCAGGACAACTTTGCTATGGTTGAATTTACTCAAGGTCCCAATGATCCTCAGCCTTTGCCTGCCTCGTTTGGTGCTGAATACGCCCAGATGAAGCAAATCAATCCTGGCAATGTATACTCAGGAACGCCCGACATTGCGAGTGCTCTTCCATGGGCTTGCAAGAAGAGTGACGGTGGTCCTTTAGTGGTCACAGGAAGTCTTTACCTGATTCGACAATTGTTGAGCCTCAAAGGCATTCGTCGAAGAAGAGAACTAGGTACGAGAAGACCTGGCAGAGCCCAACTCTACCGATATTCCAAGATTGCTCGAGAGAGAAATCTGACAGACGAGGAGGCACGGGAGTTCAAACAGGCGAGACGACACCACCACCTATCACCGAAACGAAGTAAAGTCTTTGCCCAAGTACCCGACGGCGGCCCTATCCAACCACTAAAAGTACCCGTCAAGACAAGAGAGCTGCAAAGGATGGCTGCGTTTCATAAGAAGCAGCAAGAAGGATATCGGAAGTCTATCGCCGCCATTAAGAGGGATATGGAAAGCCCAAAGAAGGAAACAGATAAGCCTGAAAAGGCCGTGGAAAATATTGCTTCCCGTCTTGAAGATTTGGAGGCACAGGCTGCGAAGCACAAGGCCGAATATGAAGATGCCATGTTCAAAATTAGGGGATATCGTGCACTACCGCACATGAAGTACAAGAGTCATCGACAAGTGTTTGGGTATCCAGCGACCCCCAAGGCCCCGACCAAGTCCCCTTTCCAACCGGCAGGGAAGTCAAAGAAGAAGCGCAAAGGCAAATCTAGTGGTGACAACAAGGAGAGCTTCAAAGACCAACTCGCTGCGGCTGAGAAGCAAAGGGCACTGGAGATAAAACAGGCCAAGATGAGGGACAGCAGCGATCCTTTTGAAGCAAAGGTGGCTGCTGACAGGAAAACGGAGTGAAACATATGATGACTTGGAATGTTTGAATATCTATAACACGAATGTACTATCACAAAGCGACTTACGTATTGGAAGGGGAAATGGAATGGGGAGATTTGGTAGGATCTATATGTACAATACCCTGAGGGTAGAGGGGCGAAGTCTATCTCAATCTATCGTGAAGCTCCAGTCATCTATTGTGAACACTGTAAAACCCAGTTCATATCTTCTACCTCACACTTTGACATTCTCAACTCTTTATTTACTTGGTTTGCTTACGAACTAGGTATCACATGATCAGACCCTCACTTTACATCCAACCTTTCCAACTTCTGAATCCCCTCATCTTCCATCTCACCGCCATGCCACTGTCGCATCTTATCATCGTCTGCTGCCACGGAGTTTGGCTCGGTGGCCCAACCTTCGGCCAAGATGAAAGCGAATGGCTAATCGCAGATTTTCAGCGTGGCGAAACCCCGACTTTTGTTCAGCACATCAAAGCTGGCGTAGATGCCCTCGCTCAGAATTGTCCTGGTTCTGTTTTGGTGTTTTCTGGGTATGTAACCAGGTTATCATTTCGTGCATTTTCTGACCATCATAGAGGACCGACGCGCAAAGAGTCGAGAATTTCCGAGGCAGCTGGCTACAAAGATATCGCAGCCAAGAACAACTACTGGGGACTGCTACAGGATGAAGATATCAACGATGCAGTGTTGTTAGAAGAGCGCGCGCTTGATTCGTACCACAACGTCCTCTTCTCCCTAACGCTCTTCTATTCCTACTACAAAAGATGGCCGGCTCACATCACCATTGTAAGTCATGGTTTTAAGAAAGAGAGACTTGTCGATGGGCACTGCGCAGCTATTGGCTTCCCTCTTGACAAAGTCACATTCATTGGCATAGATCCGCCCGGTATGGCAGCATCTTCTAAAGGTCAAGATAAAGAGGATGCGATGAAAGGCGCTGCGTTGGCGATGGGGGAGTGGAAGGATGATCCCCATGGACGAGGGGAGAGTCTTGCTGGGAAAAGAGTGAAGAGGAACCCTTGGAGTGTATGGCAGGGTGTGTTTCCAGGTGAAGATAACGATCGCGGTGGTTTGGTCATCAAGATGGAGAACGGAAGCGAAGTTATAGACGAGAAGGCAGCACGGCCTTGGTGATGTCTATCGCATCTATGTCTATACCGCAAATCTACAGAACACTTTTCTCCCCCTCTCTGACATGTGCCTTGCCTCTCGGTCCCCTTTCCACGGCATTAACCAGGAACTGCACAGCATCCTCCACCATCTTGGGACTGAACTTATGTCCAATACCCTCGTATACTCTATCATCCACCTCCAACCCACCATCGCGATACCAGCCCTTTTCACCCACAGCTTCCTTCAATAACGTCGAAAATTCTTTGGTGTTGGCGTATGGAACCAACTCATCGTCACCGCCCGAGCAGAGAAGTATCTTCTTGTCTTTGACGCGCTCATCCAGAATAGCTCTCAGACGAGTCTGTTCGGCAGAGGATAGTGAAGATGGGATGGGCGAAGTACCGAAGCAAATAGCCTTAGGATCGTGTTTGCTGCAGATTTCAATAAGATCTTTGGGAAAGTATTTGCTTCCGATAAACTCGGCGCCGCAATCGAGTTTCGATCCAGCAGCGCGACCAGACATGAGTCCTATCTTGATCAGCTTACGTTCCTCACATTTAGCCAGAATAACTCACCTGCGAAATCAGGACAGCCTATGATCACTACAGCCGCATCAATCCTCTTCTCCCCAAAGAATGCCTGCCAGGCACCATGTCCACCTAGACTCCAGCCAAGGCACACATGGCCATCAATTTCAAGGCCAAGATACCCAGACACAAGATCCATAAGACCACTCATATCTGATACGCCTCCCTTCACCATAGAAAACATGTCAAGGGCGTGTGTCGGATTTCCCTTTCTCCAAGGATGGTTCGCTGATTCGCTAACCTTTCTAGTTCCGTGGTTGGGCATGTCAAATGCCAGGGCGATGAGGCCGCGCTTGGAGTTGCTGCCAGCATGCGCGCCCCATGCTCCTATGGTGCGTCTCGCAATATCATTCATGGTGTCTCGTGATCTGGTACGAGGGTGCAGAAGCCATAGGCATGAAACAGGGACATTGGGAGGAAGTTCATCAAGACCATAGACATCGACACGCAAACCCGCCATATGAATGGTCGTGAGGGAAATTTCTGGGGCGGCCGGAAGGCCTTGGGTGACGTATTTGACAGACATGGCGAAAGAGAGAAAAAATGCTTCGTATGAGCAGAGTGAGTAGAGATTGAAGTTGCTGTTTTGAAGTGATGTCCATGGATATTCATTATATCCGATCTTCCCCAGGATCGCTGGTGGGTCTAGGGTAGCGAGCCGGTGTCGGCCCCAGGATTTCGGAGAAGCATCATATCATAGACAAGGATTAAAAGCACTAAGGATGTAAATGGTTATTCGTATTCAGAATATATCTCATTGATATTTTTTGCCTCAAAGGGTACATTGTGCGGTTGTGGGAAGATTGTGCGTGGTGAGCTTGTAAAGAAAGACCTCTCTTATTTGAAGTTGAAGTCAAACAACAATTATACAAAACTCTTGCCCAAAATCTACAAACTCAAGACTTGATTTAGGAATCTCGACAGAGTGACTACAAGACTGGCAACGTCTATTCACGTTTAAATGCTGCATCCTTCAAGACTTCAAATAGATTATTAATTCGCGTCGCGTTGCTATTGCCTCACGCAAACTAACTTATATGAAAAAGGGGTTAAACAAAACCAACATCATCATCCATCGCCATGCTGCTGTAAAGCAGAAAACAAAGAAACAAAAACATGCCAAGCCCTTCCTCAACGCCGTGTGCGGTATCGTGCCTGTCCCGTTGTCCACTGCCCCATCCCAGTCCAGCCCAGTCCAGTTCCTTATGCTGCCTGCGAAAAAATAATGTGTGCTGATTCGAAAAAAAACAAAATCCATACCATCCATCTTCGAAGTCCGTCCTACGGTTCAGTACTCCTTGAGAAGTACATCGAACCCGTGTGTAATGGTCTGCCGAGCAGACATCTGTAGTTTTGTAATTCTAGAGACCGTGACTTTCAATCAACCTTCCAGTGGTCATGCTCGTCTGAGCCCAGATAGAGCTCGACACCGTACAAAACCATAGTCAGGCCAATATTGGCCCACTGCCAGTTACTGCCCTCAACATCACCACCTCGGAGAGTCCAGCCATCTGGACCGTCACTGGTGGAGAAATGTTGCAGAAGCAGACTAGTGTAGACTGCTATTAGAATTGACGGCGAGAACCAGCTGAGGAATCCCAAGAATTTACTTGCAGTCTCAGAGTCCTCCCAATCTGGTTCTTGCATCATGGCTCGCGCACCCGACTCGCGGATTGAGGGGATGATACGTGTAGCGCAGTAGAATACCAAAGAGCGGTATGTTAGCGAAATGATGACTGATGGCGTGATAGTCTGGAAGGCGGCATATAGTAGCGCCAATGACGAGTGAACAGCGGATGGCAATGAGCCCAGCATGTGGAGGAAAGTCGAGTAAGATGCCATGATGACAGGCGGTAAAGGTGGAATATCAGACTCTGAGCCATCGTGATCTTGTGTATGGTCTGCATTTTCTGATGGCAGATAATCGGTGAAGATTTGGTAGATGCAGAGCACAATATAGGCAAACAGAAGCGACGACTCAATAGGATTGCCGCGACCACTGCCGATACCAAAAGCGCACAGGAACACGGCAGTTGTCATCGCGATGCCAATAAGGGTAGCATCAAGGTTGCCGATTTGAGGGAATTGTGCTACCCTCCAGAGGAAGTACACGGCGCTAGCCATGATGGAGCTGGAGAGAACCAAAAGAACGATCTGCGCCAGGATTAGCATGTGTCAAATTTCAAGATTTGATATAAAACTCACCAACCAAGTATCGCTTCTTCCACGGTTGACAAGCCATCTTGTGAGCTGTCCCGCTGCCTGGATGACCAGCAAGGTACAGAAGCCCTCCAGAAGCTGAAACACGGGCCCCGAATACCGTAGCACATTGTCCCATCCACCCAGCGTGATCGTCTCAATCAAGCCGTCCTTGCCAAACATCCATTCCCTCCAGCTTGTGCTCTTGGAGTTGAACAGACCACCCACTGTTCGCTCCACCCAATTTGTGTTGTCGGCATCGACAGCGAACTGTCCCAGCGCCCAGATGAGGAGGGCGGGGATGATGATCCACTGCGACAACCGTAGAAATCCAGAAAGGAAATACCGCGAGCGTGACTTTTCTGGCGTTAAAAGCTCGAGGCTAGAGTATGTAAAGTAAAAGAGGAACAGGGCTAGACTGTAAGCCAGCCCACTATCGCGACCGCCGACATCGAAGGCGACGGGGATGGAGAGGACGATGCTGAGCAGGAAGATAGAGCTGAATAGCGCCCTGAATAACCACCACATCGGAGCGAAGAGATGGCAGGCGTAGGCCGCGGCGAGGGGAGGGTATCGAGGTCGTTGGTTGCGTTCAGCAGGTGGGCATCCAAGTGCGATACGTCAGCGATAGCGAAGAATATCGTGACAGCTAAGATGTCGCCCGGTGTGCGGAGTAGGTAGTTTCAAAGGGAGAATTCACCCATCGATAAGGCTCGTTCGTCTCGATTTCGTCAAAGTGCGTGCAATATATCGAAGGTCGGTGACAAGCGGCAGAGCTCGAGCGGGACAAGATGAAGCAGTTTTGAGGTTGAAGAGTTCAAGATCAAGATAAAACGGTCAGTTCCCCAAAGTTGGCGGTTGGTTGGTCTAAAATTCACGGCGGTAGGGTAAAGGTACGTAATGATTTGGAGCTCCCGTCTGTCAAATCTGGGTTCGGCTGTTGCTTGATGTTTGAGTGTGACTTGCGCACACAGCAATGCAATGTGGCTAATCGAGGTAGCGGCCAAATTTTGCTTATCGTCTGCTATCTTCACGTGGCAGAGGCAGCTCAGGTCTAAAGTAGTCACCCGCGCCGCTAAAATCAAGTAAAGTTTGGTGCGAGGGAGGCCATTTCGTTTGATTATTGGCACGTGCTAATGCTAATGATCTTGATATTCTCCTGTTTTTTTGTGTTAATTTTAACAGACCAAGTTTCATGTTTCAAGAAAGACAGGTTTATGCATTGTGTTTTTTGATTGATCGACCAAACAGATGCTGCCAGGATGACCTGGGTTGGCCGGTGCATAGCGTCACATCAACGTGATAGGTTCGCAGCACATCTCGCAATCAAGAGTCGATCAGTACCTACATAAAGCAGGGCAAGCAAGATCTGGGACAATGACAGCATCAGAGGGTAGCCGCAGCACTGACAAATCTTCCGGTCTAAATGCTATCAATCACCGAAACCTGCAAGGTCTTGAATAGGATGCATCACTGTGCATGCAAAATCTTGATTCAACAAAACCCAAGGTCATCAAACCATTCTCAATTGAAGAACAAGTTAATTATTCACAACCTCAAGATAAGACTCATTCAGCTTAGCTTGTCTGCCTTCCATGTTGGGCGTAGGTCGTGTCTTGCACTTATCCGTATATGCCTATAACCGACCCCACCTCGTGATCTGCAAAACACGGCCAAAACCCTACGCATCCACTTTAGGTAAGAGTTTGTCTCCACGTCGTGCTAGAGCCTCCTCATTCTTACTCCTTCATCATCACAACCATCCACTCGTCGAAAGTCACTCATTTCCTCCCATCGCCGACCCAAACAATCTTTTTGATCCCTTGGAATTTCGAGTACCATGGCTATTGTGTGTTCTTACGCTAGTGCGTAGATACTCGTGTCTTGTTATCCTCCCAATCTAACACGACATCTGTATCCATACATTAATTGCCCTGCCCTGCTTGCCCATGATTTGAAATGAAATTGAAAATGCTGCTCCAGTGAGGCAGCATGGCCTTCCTTCTATCGCACTCCCTCGCGCCAAATGATTTGAAAGCAAACTCTGACTTGCCCCTTCCCGATCGAGAACCCGACGCGATACTGATATAATATTCAGAACAATTGTACCAAGTGTTGCCATTGTAATGAGGAGGAAACTGTAGCGTGGACCTGATGCGAGGGAGAGTAATCTTGGCCAACGGGAAACCATGGTGTCTGCTGTATCAAGTCAAAAGATCTTAAGATGTCGGGGCATACAGCTGTACAAATGCTGCGATGCTAGAAGATTTACCAGTATGATGCAAGTGCATTTGTTTTACATTCTTATTTCTCATTAGCTTGAGAATTATTCCATTCCCATGTTCGTTGTTGTGCGTTGTGCTGCCCCTATGGTTGTGGTGGTCACCATGGTCGTGATCATATTGGGTGGTGGCGATAGCCTCAACGCATTTTTGAGAAATAACTTGGGGTGGGGATGTATCGCGATGACTTCAAAAAACACCTTGGAATCATCACGGCGCTATATTGGGCGGGGTATCAAGAGCTTCACGTCACTAACGCTTCACAATACCGCTGAAGCCTGCCCACCAGCTGGCAAAGCATCCTCCGCCCAGCAGCACGCTGACAACCCCTCTTGCCTCACCAGGGCTCACAGCACCAGGAAGGGCATGAGAGGAGGAGGGGCTATAGTCTGATCTAAATCACCTCTCTTCCAAGGGGGAGCAGGAGGCGCCGGGGTAACCGGTCAGGACAAACTGCTCTCGCCTGGTGGATAAGGAATTTGAAAATCCGACGACACCCCGAGTTCGAACCCCGACGACATACCCGACGACAAAAAACCGAAAAATCCCTAGGTGGTGGGGGAACAGAAGGCGCCAGAGCAACTGGTCAGGTCAAACTGTTCCCGCCGAAGGAAATGGCTCGACGACAAACCCCGACGTCAAAGAGATGTAGGAGGCTTATCACTAGCCTCCGAACTCTTTTGCCAATTTGGCAAATTTTATTTTTATATATGAGACGAATGTGTATTATGATGCTTTCCTTTTTGTAGGACTTTAAGATAGAATGAAATAAATCCATTGGATTGAAATAACTCATGTGTTGGAAATAACTATTTTGATATGGGATTGCTATCTGAGCTGGAGTAGATAATGTAGGTACTGCACTGCGTGAACATGTGGAATGATATGGCTGCGTGAATATGTGGAATGACATAGGCGAAATGACATATTATAGTATTGCAATGCGCAGAAAAACGTCCTGCGTGATTGAATTAGTGTAAAACATTATCTCTTGAATGCTTCTCTCTATATCTGACATTGACAATGATTGATTGACGTTGAATGCGATGCTTCATTATTGGCTGGAGGGTCGATCGCCCAGAGATCGCCCAGCCCTTGGCACTAGCTTGGTGATAACCTCGCTGGTTGTGGATATCAATCACATCAGACAACACCACAGACGCTCACGAATTGCTTCGCGAAATAAGCTTAAAAGCCCCACATGCGCACTGGACATTGCGCTCTCACATCCTAGAGAAGAATCCCCGAACTCCCCGAGACTTGCAAAATGAAATGAAAACAGAGCAATGGGCAAAAGGTGGAACGGTTTTACGTGAGAGATTGACAAGACGATACGACATTGCATCAATTTCATGACCCCAAGAAAAGCCCGACGAGCCGCAATTCATTTCTCCTAGCCTAAATGACGCCTTTTCGGGATTCGATGATGCGACAGCAGGGTCTAAAGTAAACGACCAAGACGGGAATGGCACCACTCTTATTTCCATAGAGAGGGGTGAAACGCTCCGGGCCCTCGGGTTGCAATTCGTTGGTTGAGGCAAACTTCAAGCCTGTTCCCATTTTTGGTTTCTTTTGGCACTAGCGATTGCATCATTCCTGGAGACTCGGGCCATTCTTGATCATCTCCCCGTGAGCCACGGCGATGAAGAACAAGGCTCAACGGCTATCGAAAGACAGACCGATCGAAACATTCGGGAAGTCTTCGTCAAGGAAAGGGTTCACAAGCATCAACACTCTGATAAATTGACATCGATGTGACGTTGGGCCTGCATAAGCCTGCAGCGAAGATCAGAACCCCAATTGCTTGTTGGTTTGGCTCAAGTATCCTTCTCTTTTGAGCTCAGATCAATGCTATCACAGCTGACCACAATCACATCCCGATCACCCACCTGGTCGACGCCTCATCAATAGTTGATTGTTGCTCAGTATCCGGCCGAATTGCGTGCGATCTATCAGTATCAGCTTGCTGGAACAGGCTTGCAAAGTCGGACTCGCCTCCATCGCTCATGTACGTAAAAGCTACGTTACGCATGCACCACAGCTAAAGACCCCACGCGTTGGAAGACTGTGATCCAGTCAGGAATGCTGAAATCACCTTGTTTTGAGCCCCTGCCAGGCAGCAGGGAATACATCTGGGATCGACCTGACGGAGATTCCGGTGGATTTGCACCTCGGGCGATGATGCGACCCAAATGGGCCTTTACTGGCTGACGTGCAGCTTCAGTCTGGGTCGTCGGGGTTGTTAGAGGTCTGGTACGGATGTTCGGCACATGGCGTGGACCGGGTGGGGGCCCCGTTCGCCGCTCCGGATAGATTTGCGGCCTATGGCTTCACTTCATTTGTCTGTTTATATCTAACGTTGGTAGGCATTTGGCAACACTCCGGTGTGTGGAGCATCTGATCCATCGTGAGTGGTGTGCTATGTTGCAGTTTGTCGTTAATTGCTATCCTAGCGTAAGCTTTGATAGATGAGAGGGCCAAAGAGGATCGATATGGGCGACGTCCGAGGGGCTCGATGAAGAGACTGACGACTAAAAGAGCCCATATCTAGTTCAGTAGTGAGCTTCTACGCCGAGGATGGAAGCAGGCTCTGAACCTTGTTTGTGTGACCAACAGCCAAGTTGGTAGGGATCGTAGGATCGTAACCTTGGTGTGGTATTATGTCTGAGAATTGAGATCTTCTCACCCTTTTTAAATGCAGCTCGTTTCCCAGCATTTTCTTTCGCTCACACCTAGCACTCGCCTAGTTTGTGATTTATGCCTGGCCCACCTTTCTTCTTTTGTTCTTGTTGCGATACCGTAACATATTGAACTTGGTCAGCATCGTGGTGTTTCAATTCAACACAACACACCTTCAGTCCTGACAAGCTCACATTCTCATCTTACGCTGTCATAATGGCTGAAAAGGCATCTCTCGGTTCTGGAGGTGGAAGCCCTGACCCAGAACGTCGCCAATCTGAACTCCAAACTCCTTCGTCACGATGGGCGTCTCTGTTTGGTGGCGAGGGTGTGACTGCCGGACCTCGAATTGCTCAATTGCCCGAATTTGTGAGGCGTGATCTTTCAGACTCTGAGGATTCAAGCTCTGCCATTCTCAACAAACAGCTGGCCGCGGAGCAGGGGGAACAGATCCAGTACCGCACTTGCTCATGGCAGAAAACTGCTGGTCTGCTTTTCAGCGAGTACATTTGTCTTGCCATTATGAGTTTCCCTTGGTCGTACAGTGTCCTCGGATTGGTGCCTGGTATTATCCTGACGATTATTGTTGCTCTTATTGTTCTTTACACCAGTCTCGTTCTCTGGGAATTCTGCCTCCGCCACCCAGAGATGCGCGATGTTTGCGATATTGGACAGATGCTGTTTTGGGACAAGAAGTGGGCTTGGTGGGCAACTGCTGTGTGCTTCATTCTCAACAACACCTTCATTCAAGGTCTTCACGTTTTGGTTGGTGCCAAGTACCTCAACACCATGACCGAGGCCGATGATGTTGGTAGCTGCCGGACCGTTATGTTTTCGGTTATTGTTGCTGTCATCAGCTGGGTCTGCTCCCTGCCTAGGACGTTCGACATGATGGCCAAGCTCGGAACAGCATCGGCTTTCTTCACATTCATTTCCGTTCTGCTCGCTGCCATATTTGCCGGTATTCAGGATCACCCATTTGGATACGATCCTGCAAAGCTGGGCGAACCTATCGTCACAGCTATCCCTGTTAAGGGTACGACCTTTGTCAACGGAATGTCCGCTTTTCTCAACATCAGCTACACCTTCATCGGCCAGATTACCCTGCCCAGCTTCATTGCCGAGATGCGAGATCCCCGGGACTTCCCCAAGGCTCTGTGGGCGTGTACGATTGCTGAGATCATCGTCTTCAGTCTCGTTGGAGCCATTGTATATGCTTATACCGGCAACCAGTATGTGACCGCGCCTGCTTTTGGTTCGCTCGAAAATGTGTACAAGAAGGCAGCCTTCTCGTTCATGATTCCTACCATCATCTTCCTTGGCACACTCTATGCCTCAGTATCGGCCCGCTTCGTCTTCTTCCGACTCTTCCGAAACTCCAAGCACTTGAACAGTCACACTCTTGTTGGTTGGGGATCTTGGAGTGGAATTCTTCTTGTGACCTGGATCTTTGCTTTCATCATCGCCATGGTCATCCCCTTCTTTAACTCTTGTAAGTACCCGAAGAAGAGTTACTGCATCGATCTTTGCTAACCACTACCTTCCAGTGCTTTCCGTTATGTCGTCTCTCTTCGATAGTTGGTTTGGCTTCATTTTCTGGGGAGTTGCCTATTTCCGAATGCGCAAAGCTGATAAGGAGATTGGTCGACGACATGGCAAGATCGCTGATCTTACCGGAAACATTGTTAACCTCATCTTGATTGCGATTGGTATTATGTTCCTCACGGTTGGTACATATGCCAGTGTACAGGGCATTATCGACCAGTACGAGGCTGGTACCGTGGCCGGCGTATTCTCCTGTGCGTCCAACGGTCTTTAAAGAAGAGGAGAGAAGGGAGAATTTGTAGAGAAACACGTTATGAAATGATACCCGAGCCGGAACAATATACGCGGAGTTGGTCTTTCTTGATCGAGACGATGGTGTGCTGCTTTCAGCCACGATCGGTCCCGTTAAGGACTACACGAGATCGTAAAATTGGATCTCTCATGATGAATCATTGAAATAGAAGTTGACATGTTGTAGACGTTGTAAATGTTGAAGTAAAGTTGAAGTGGAGGCTGAGGCTCTGCCTGAGCTGAACCTTAGCTCGACAACCACGCCAACCAGTTCTTGCCAAGAACGCCCAGAACCTGTTGTCACATGCGCTTCCCCATTGTTGCATTTCCTTTTAAGCATATTCATATCAAAAATTGCTAATCCAACTCGAGCTGAATGGGATTTAGTCAGGCAAAGTTGTTGCTGACTCTAACATATAGATGTCGATTCTAGGCATTTGACAGCATTGACCTACCTTGGCATATGGTATATTCGGATGGAACCTTATTTTCTTAAGCTATACCGAACATTGAATCGATAGTAACACTGAAGAAGCCTTCTTTATATATTCACCATATATGCACTCAAGTTGAGAATTTGGGGAAGACACGTCGGCAATATAGTATTCGTATTCGCACTCCATGGGGATCAAGAATCGCATTCTGTTGTATCCTCATCGTGATGGTCCACCTATCAAGGGAAGAGCCCTACCAGATTGCCGCAATGACGCATCTCGCCAACAGAATGGAGAGAGATAAAGCTAGGGAGTTTCCAAGAAATACCGAATAATCGTATGGTCCTGGTGTTTATCAACGGAAATTGACGGTCCCGAATGGCACCACTCGAACCATTTCCCCTCTTGTCGTTCGACAACTTTATTCAGAGGATGAAGAGGTTTTTATTTAGATATTTAATTATTATTAAGGTTAGAAGTAACAGTGACACAGTCAACTCAGCGCAGTGCAAATCAAAGCTATCTGAATTATCACTGCTGGGCAATGCCACTCAATTGCTCATCATACACGCAAATAAAGCTGATCTCAAATGCCACGCCATACAATTCGCCTCTCTGAATGGTCTGCCCAAACATGCCCCGCCTTCTTGAAC
>JAADJF010000481.1:0-85751 GCA_012932015.1 Fusarium acutatum
GGATATATCTAATATGCTTATTAATGAATTCAAAAAAGAATTAAATTAGAAAATCAAATTTATATATCTAAGTAAAACTACAGATAGGGGTACTGAGAGTTTTTGAAGTATGAATATGTACTTAGAATACTAACTATGTCTATTTTGTAAATAGCCAGCGCTGCCTTTAGAAGGAACAGTCTTAAGCTGTTGTTGGGATAATAAATCTTGCCTCTTTATGCCCAACTTCGCCATTCTCAACGTCATCCTAGTCTGTGACACTCTCAATGAAACATTAGGACCAAGCCAATAACAGCCCAAGTCACGCAACGAGGTCGGTTAGCTCCTGATACCGTCATTGGCGTGGATCCTTTTCCGCCAGACTCTGAAGGCACATTGCTTTGAGCTATCTCGTCGGCTGATCCTGTCTTGCTCGCCGGAGTTGAGGCGTCGTGGTTGACGTAATGAGTTGTCCATGATGAAGAAAGAGTCTCTGGGGCGTTGGACTCCGTTGCAGGGATCTGTTCATAATGAACTGACGATTGCGGAGAACCCGTGTATTGGGAGGCTGAGGGGATTGATTGATCGGGTGTAGCCTTAGGGTGTTCATTGGCTTCTGATGATGGCTCTCCAGTCGCTTTTTGTGGTCGATCAGTGGCCTTCGCCCCTCCTGCTGATGCCTTGCCTTTTTCTGAGATCGTTTCTGGTCCCAATACTGGAACAACCTGAGATGGCTGTTTACTGTCTGGCCCAGAGTCGGTTTGTGGCCCCGCTGTTGGCTGAGCTAGGTAATAACTACCATGGCCAGAATATGTCTGAGACCATATCCAGCCAGAAGGATATTGGACTGCAGACTGTCCATCCCTGGTCAGTGTCTCACAAGCCTTTGGGACCGTGAGGGTGATAATATCCTTCCCATACGATGCGTAAGTACTACAGGGAGAGGTAACAGGTACCATATCGACGGTTGGGTAGGTCTCGTGCTCACAGCCACAAGGACTGTATACCAGGGTGACTGGAACACAAGTAGTAACCACAGATAAGCTTGAATCAACAGTGACATATGTGACACTCGTTACTGTGTCTGTAAAGGTAGTCTGAGTGATGCAAGCAGTGTTGATAGTCGTAGAAGTGGCGATATCGGTGAGCACAGTACTCTGAGATGTCTTCGTAGCAAATTCATCGGAGGAAAGGACCGTGTTGCTATTGCGTGTGGTCGAATGTGCACTTGATGTTGGTGAAGTAACGATAGGCGAAGAGGGGTTCAGCGTGGAGGTTAGAGATGCCGAGGATACTGAAGATGCTGAGAATGACTCAGATGTTATGGATGATGACTCTGTTATAGCTGCTGAGGTGGACAGAGTGAGAAATGTCAAGACAGAAGATGTCAAAGACGAAACGGTCACGTCCTCCACTGTAGTGGAACCGGAAAGAGGCATAGATGAAGATACAAGTGAGCCTGATGTTGTGAGTATCAATGTTGAATCAGAAGTAGATGTTTCTGTTGATAGTAGTGAGGTGAAGCTTGATGTAGGCAATAGGGATGTGGAGTCGAATGAGGTAGATATAACATCCGATGTTGATGCTGTTGAAGATGGGGAGGATAGGGATGCAGAGTCTGATGTAGACAGCAGGTCTGATGTCGATGCCGTTGAGAGTAGGGTCGTAGAGTCTGATGTAGAAATCGCATCTGTGTTTGATGCAGTTGACGGCAGGGATGTAGAATCTGAGGACACCACATCTGATGTTGATGCTGTTGACAGTATGGTTGTGGAGGCTGACGTGAATAACGTATCTGATGTTGATGCCGTTTCCAGTAGGCTTGTAGAGGCTGATGTAGACACTTCATCCGATGTTGAGGCAGTCGACGGCAGGGATGTATAGTCTGACGTAGATAGCGCATCCAATGTTGATGCTGTTGACAGTAAGGTTGTAGAGTCTAATGTAGACATCGTATCTGATGTCGACGCAATCGAAGACGTTGTAGGCGATGATAGCGCATATACTTTCACAGCAACATCGTAGTCACTCGACGGCATTGTCTGAGTAAATGCGGCAACTAAATCACAATCGCCTGTAAAGTGTTGATAATTTACAGCAATGCAAACATCGTCGAGGTCACATCTCATTATGCACGATGCGAAGGTATCCCCGACGCTATAATAAGCATAAGTAGCTGGGTTACCCGCGACGGTGTTACAATCAACATTGAACGCATATTCTGAAGCTTCGTAGGTGATGTCCATTTCACTGCAGGATGTTGGTGCGGCTGCTTCTGAGAACGACGTAGAGAGAAAGGGGAATAAGGCCCAGAGGGTCCAACCAAATTCTAAGGCCCTCATCGTCGGCGATTTCAGGATGAAGTGACAGAAGGCAAATGGTACCAGGGAGGAAAAAGATATTCAAATCTCTAGAAGCCAGGAGCGTAGAATGAAGTTTATGCGGTGAAGGAGTTATCTATATTTACTCAACGATGCAGAGCGATGGGACACTGTTGGTTGAGCGTTGAGAATTTTTAAATTAAAGTCTCTTTCTGGATTAGACATGGAATCAGACCAGCTGAATGATGCTCTAGATGTCCCCTGAGCAGCTAACCACGAATTGATTAGCTGCAAGCCATGAGACTACATTTCAGGCTAGACCTGCTTTTTCGACACGCTATTTCTACTGGCGTTTCGCGCTGTGAGCGGCCGCCAGCAGATGATGTGGGGCATTATGCATTGAGACTATTGAGTCAAAGCTGAACTATTGAACAAACTGCGAGATTATTTTTTTTTAGTTTATACCAAGTCCACGAAATTCCAGTAGTCTACAAGCTAAGAATCTGAGCTCAGACGTGTATAGCGCTCTGTGGCCGAAAACATGCTAGGGTTGGCTTGGCATAAGAGATAGCGTGGTTTAAATCTGCGCTGATCAGGGGCAACCCGCCCGGAAATACGGCAATGCAATTTAATGATATTTCCACGCGAGAAGGCTGTTATGACATGAGTTGATAATTATGCATATTATGTTAAGATAAAATGCTGAAAGGTCGATAGCCAGTAATACATGCGCTTTTAGCATCGCTAGCCATCAGACTGAATCCAGTAGTGCCCAGCGAGGTGGATTCTCGATGAAAATGTTCTCCAATCATTTTCAATCAAGACAGCGCCGCCCTTAAGGCCGTTGTAGATAAAGCTACTTAGTCGAACTTGAGCCTTGCAGACTTTGATGAAGTTTTGCTCAAAGTAACAAATGCGCCTCCTGTCAGGTTTAGAAGAAAGACCCATGGACGCCGCGGGTGCCCGGATTGCGGAGCGAGCTACCCGGCACTGATCGGCTTGTATTATCGCCTAAGCTCATTGCACCAAGTGATTCAACCATGATCTACACTCTGCAGGTGATTGTTGGAGTCTGAACCGGCAGTCTCTCATACGAGCAGAAGTCGGCGGCCCGCGGCCCGCCACAGCAAGATTGGAGCCATGTGATTACTGTTGTTTCTGCGCTACCTAAGCAGCCCAGAAGGGAGATGATAAAAGATGAATGCTCATATTGAGAAAGCAGGGTTGAGCTTGAAGTCGTCATCATCAACACAGAAAAGAAGCAGCAACAATGTCATCAAGCCCAGTCTTACCTATTGACGAGTTTAACGTCGCCACCTTCACTTATAAGATAATTGAGGAGCAATCCATCCTTCTTGATTTAGTTGTCCCTAAGACTCTACCACCCGGGGAACGTCCTGTTCTTATTCGATTTCACGGCGGCTTTCTCGTCTATGGCAGTCGTGACAACCTACAGCTTACACCCCCCAGGATCCTTGAATATGCTCTTGAGAACAACATAATTCTGGTATCTTGTGACTACAGATTGATCCCTGAAAGTAATGCGATTGAAATACTTGAAGACATTGAAGGTGTCTGGTCTTGGGTTCAAAGCAGCTTGGACGAGGCCGTTGGAACCGTGACGAATGGAAAGAGTCGCGCAGACCTTGGTAGGGTTCTGTTAGCTGGCGAGAGTGCCGGTGAGTAAACCGTTTTAATTGAGGCTAAAGATGGAGCGCTGACAATGGTCTAATTGCAGGTGGCTACCTCGCCATTCAACTAGCCTTGTGTCATCCAACTGCATTCAGAGCTGTTATCGCAAGTTACCCAATGATAGATATACGAAGCGACCATTTCTGCAAAGCCTACCCCAAGCGAATGGGCCAATATCCACAAATCGATTATGAAATCGTGTCTCAGCATCTCAAGCAGCTTCCCGACGGGCCTCGGCCAACAACCAGAGCAATCTCAAATCTCCCAATCGCAATGGTGCAGCACGGTACATACACCAGCTTCTTCGGTGACCATCAAAGCCTTTTTCCGATAGAACACTTGGAAAATAACCCGCAATCGGCGCTAGAACTTCCTTTCATTTGGTTGCATCATGGAAACAGTGATAGTGAAGTCCCGATCGAGGGAAGTAGGAAGTTTGTTGCCAAGCTGCGGGAGCTCAATCCCAAGGCTAAGTTACGATACACAGAGCTTGATGGGGCGGAACATGGATTTTGGAGCGAGATAAACCTGATTCAATCCGGCGAGTGGGAAGAAGGAGTGAAGCTTCTAAATACATATCTTTACAGTTAGACTTGGTTTGGTGATATCTAAACATCAGTATCTTCGCTCCTCTGCACCGTTGCACAATATTGACAAGCAGCTTGATGCTCTGAATACTTTGATTGCATGGGTGTGAACCACAAGAATACCAATGTGTTGTGTCCGCAGATATCGGAATTTAAGCCGGGCTGTTTCCGCATCACCCTCCGCCAGGTGGGTTCGGAAGAGTTGTGGGCCCGTTTGAAAGAATGATGCCCGTCTCCTGCCCGAAACATATCCCGATAGAGACGTTATGAAGCTTTTGCTATGAAGATGTAAAGTTTTGGATTGACGTGTATTGGGTAGAGATGTTCACGAGACTCATGCCTCGCGTTCCGATAAGTATGTGTAAGTGGGTGGAAATGCCGAGAGAAGCGATAGTTCTTGTTGCATGCGCAGGAAACTCCAAATTCAAATGGCGTTACGATAGTGAGATCTCTGCCGGATGGCATCAAAGAGTGATCGGCACCGTGGGGTTGCTCTACCAGTTCGGAGTCCGTTGGTGCCCCGGGTCATAGCGGCAATGGATAAAAAGCCGGGTCCGTAACCCTAATAGTTCTATTTGCCAAGCCATTTGAACGATTGCTTGCGATAAGGTCAAGCTTTAGGCTCCTAACTTAGATTATAGAGATATAATAATGCTTCTGCCTAACCTCCTATTAGTCGGAATTAGACGGAATTCGATTCCGGGGCTGTATTACATACAGGATATCTACCGTAGCGGGGTTGCGCCCGCTAAACTCGGAAGGCACGGCAGTGCGGTAGATCGCATATAGCACATGAGACTTAGAAGTCAAATGTAACGTTATGTTTAGATGAACAATGGTTCTAGCAACTCATAGCAAATCCCATGCTTAGGTAGATCTATATGCGCATACAACTACCTGTTTCGGCATACCATAGCATGGCGTAATATAAAGATCACAACGTTCAGTCTTAGATGGGGATTTCTTTCCCTGACCCAACATTGGATTCGTTTCAACATTCTTAATGATGTCCCAGGGTCAGAAACATTTCCAGATCGCCATCATCGGTGGCGGTATCGCGGGGATTGTCCTTGCAATCTCGCTCCTCAAAAGGAACATTCCCTGCAAAATCTACGAGAGAGCGCATGGTATTAGCGACATCGGTGCCGGCCTGGGAATAAGTCCCAATGCACAAGACGCCATGGCAGCTTGCGATCCAAGCGTGCATACTGCATTCAAAAAGGTCGCCAATGGTAATACCTGGGAGTCCAAGAAAAGCTTCTTGTTTGAGTTTCTTGACGGCATGGACGGGGCCACTACTGACTCCCCCTTGTTCCATATCGAGAATCGTACCGGACTCCAGGGTTGCCATCGGGGCGCCTTTGTGAATGAACTTCTCAAGCTCTTGCCTAGCGATGTGGTTTACTTCCACAAGCAACTTCAAGCAGTGGAGAAAGTCAGCGGTGGAATCCGCCTTATTTTCCAGGATGGGACAATCGAGGAAGCTGACGCTGTTGTTGGCTGCGACGGAATCAAATCCAAAGTTCGAGAAATTCTTGTTGGCCCAGATCATCCGTCGTCGAAGTGCTCATACACGCAAAAATATGCTTACAGAGGAATGATCCCCATGCCACAAGCAGTTGAGGTGTTGGGGGAGGAGAGAGCCCTCAATGCTACTATGTGGGTAAGTTGTCCTCTATAGTCTACCTCTTAAGCATTGCACCAAGTCTAATTTCACTTGCGAAACGATCAGATCGGGAAAAACAAGCATCTGTTGAGCTATCCAGTCGCGCACGGGACCATATTGAATGTTGTGGCGTATTGTTCAAGCGCCGACGACTGGCCAAGTGACAGCCAGCTGGTTCTTCCAGCCACCAAAGAGGATCTTCTCCATGATTTCGAAGGCTTTCGACCATCTGTGCTAAAGATTCTCGACAATACTGAGAAGCTCGACCGCGTGAGTCCACATCTGACGTATGACTAATTCACTGACATGTTTACTAATATTGAACAGTGGGCTATCTTCGATCTTGGGGACAATCTAGTTCCAATCTTTGCCAAGGGCCGAGTATGTATCATTGGAGACGCAGCACATGCTTCATCCCCGCATCATGGCGCGGGAGCAGGATTATGTATCGAAGATGCTGCTGTGTTGGCATCTATACTGGCGCATGACATGGTCGGAGTAGGAGCCGATATTGAAGCTGCGTTTGCAGCCTTTGATAGATGTAGACGAGAAAGAGCGCAATGGGTTGTTCAGAAGTCTAGACGAGCGGGTCAACTCTTCGAACGTCAAACTGAGATTGGTAGTGATTTTGGTCGGATATTTGAGGAGTTGAAGGAGACGCTACCTACGATCTGGGATTACGATATTGAACAAGTTATAAGGACTGCATTGATAGGGTTGGATACAGCTTAATCCCGAACCCCTAACCCTCGGTTGTACTCCAAGCCTTCTCATAGAAAACCCTTTGCCGCTGATATGTGATATAAGATTTGGCCAACCGAATATCTAAGTCCAATACAAGTCAACGACGGTCGTATCGAGGTGCTCAAAGCTTATGCTCACGACCTGCGACTGCTCGTAGAACAGAAGGATCATCAATCGTCCAAGGAACATCTTGCTCCCGAATGAACGGAGCAAGATCAACATCAACCCCATCTTCAGCCAGCTCTTCAATCTGAGTGCGCCCATTACCCAAGAAATCCCACATATTGTCGTTTTTGTAGGTAATGTTAAAGTCCTCGAACCTAGGCGTCTTCATAGTCTTGAGCAGATGAAGCATGCTCCCGGGCCATATATAGACCCGTCCGTCCGTCCTGTTCGCCTTGTACCAAGAGCGGCAGTCGCCGGCCCAGACAGAGTACTTGGCGTGCCAGTTGTCGAGGTGCTCGTTCCACTGTGTGGTGGGAAGTTGCTTGACCTCCAAGGCCTTGATGCCCTCGTTCTGGATCTTGATGCAGCATTGCATCGCATACTCGATTTGAACCTCGTGCTAATTTTGAGAAAATGTTAGATCCGAGATTCGCGAATGAGCATAGTGCCTTGACTAACCGAAGGAAGCACGCATCCCTGACCCCAGTTGCCGGTTGGTCCATTGATGACAAAATAATTAGGGAACTTGGGCCCAGTGATACCAAGATAGATGTTAGGGTTCTGAAAATAAACGGATCAGTTATCGTTCGCCAATCACAAGCATCTCAGGAGATAAAGCGCTTTAACTTTACATACCTCTGACCATTCGTCCTTCATCGTGACTCCGTCGATACCAGTTATTTGGCTAAAACATTTAATTTAGTGATGTCCCTGAGATAAGAGATTGGTCCTGAAAGACGTATGCGCTTACAAGTGAGGGGTGTATGAGATGTCAAACCCTGTAGCACAGGCAATCAGGTCGAAATCAAACTCCTTCCCTTCGCTCGTGACAAGGCCCGTGGGAGTGAGTCTTGAAACGCCCTCGAAGACTACCTTTACATCTGTTGCACTTTAGTATCCTAGGTGCAGTGGCTGATGGAGCAGTATAACTTACGGTCTTGGACCAAACTTTCCAGATAGTCATTACCAGGCTGTGAAAAAAGAGATGTCGTCAGCATAATGTTTAACTAAGTAACTGTATTAACTTACCGTGATTCTCCGACATCCTGGGGGCCATGATGGAATGAGCTTTTGTTTCAGCTCCTCATGGGCACTCTCAAGCTTCTTCAGCATATCCTGTTTTATAGCAGCAGCAGCCCACTGACTCATGGGAGAATCCCTAAGAAAGAACGGGAAGTTGCGTGTCAAGGTTGCCTCAAGACCTTTGCGATACTGTAGATGTGTTGCAGGGTCTCTGCGAAACTCATCCTTATTTTTTTCTGAATAAATTTGCGTGCCTGGTTGCTCAGAATGGTTTTGTTCCTCCTGGTTAGCCTTGCTGAGATCTGTACCCAGTGAAGGGACGATCCATATCGAGTTTCTTGCAAAAACATGGAGGCTTTTCGAACCTAAGGCAGGTCCGTGTTAGTGTTGAAGAAAACCACAGTGCCGATGAACTGACCTTTGGCGAGTTGTGGCAGCATCTGAACAGAGCTTGAGCCTGTTCCAATGAGTGCAACTCGCTTGCCTTCCCAACTGATCTTGGGGTCCCAAGTCGCGCTGTGAGCTATGGTGCCGTTATAGGATGATATCCCGGGAACATCGGGCCCTGCTACTGTGAGAATGGACATACAAGTCTGCGTTGGATCAATATGCACTCACATTTGGCCTTGTTAACTACTCCCGACCCATTCATCAATACGTCGCAGTAGTCCATTCGTTCCTTACCATCCTGGCTCAACTTAACAGCCCCTACCAAGAGGTATTAGCACTTATCATTGTCAAGATTAGTTCTATAACTGACATCTCCCTTCATTGTCATCCCATGTCGCGCTGATAACTGTGGTTCGCAGCTGGGCATATTTCTCGAGATCATACTTCTTTGCAAATCTGAGGAAATAGTCATATATCTCGGCAGAGTTTGCATAGTAGCAAGACCATTCAGTGTTTGGTTCGAATGAATAAGTATAAATGTGTGCAGGTACGTCACAGGCACATCCTGAAATGTTAGCCCTGAAGGGAATTTGGTTACAGAGGCTTTCTTGTTGTACCTGGGTAGCGATTCTCATACCACGTCCCGCCTATGACAGGGTTTCTGGAAAGAGCATGTCAGAACCTATATATAAACAAAGAAGAGAATCGGGAACTTACTTATCGTAGCAGACAAGCTCATAGTTCTGCAGCATGCGCTCAGCCTTGTAAGCAGTCAAAAGGCCTGAAGCTCCAGCGCCGACGTGAATGATCTTCAGCTTCCGAGGCTTTGAGTGTGCTTGGGTTGACATCTCGAAAGTATAAGGCTGATGGCAAAGAGGTTTTATGAGTTAATTTCGGGAGACAATTGATCGATGTTACAATAATTCAATTTCATCTTTACCATATATGATATATATTGGAATATCGAGTCTCGGGAAAAGCTAGCAATTGTACATGACCACTTAGATCAAATCTGCTATAATGAAACGGGATTTACACCTTCGGCACCGCAACATGAAGTCAGACGCAGCCTGGTCACCTAACCGAGGCCACCAAGACAATATTCTGGACATAAACTTTGTCGGGTTGGGTCACTCGGTCCTCCGCGGGGTGTGTCGCCCCGCGGCGCGACAAATCATGTGGAGAGAACGGGAAGCCGAACTACTAGACCCCGCATTCGTATAACCCCATGGGGAAACTGGAATTAGGTCTTGTTCACTCGGCAATTGTAGCCTGGCTATCATCAGAAGAGTCATATACTGCGTTAATATACGCTTGAGCTTGATTTCAGACTAGACCAACCTTGATGATTTATCTTACTACTGAAGATCCAACCAACTTTGACAAGTCTCGTTGAGAAAGGAAATAAATTACACTATGGCAGATACCATGCAGGCAGTTGTGTTCCACGGCAAGGGCGACATCAGAATTGAGGAAGTCAATGTCCCAAAGCCTGGTCCGAAAGATGTCCAGGTGAGTTAATGTCCCATTAATGACACGCGGCGACATTAACTGGAAACACAGCTCAAACCGGCATATGTTGGAATCTGCGGAACAGGTAGATGTCCAGATACCTGCTCAATTTCATTACTAACATGCAGATACAGATCTTCACGAATACCTCGAGGGTGCTTTCCTTATCCCGACAACACCTCACCCTGTGACTGGCAAAAGTGCCCCAGTTATTATAGGCCATGAGTATAGTGGTGTTGTTTCGGACGTCGGTGATGACGTTGATGACCTCAAGCCAGGCGACAGGGTAGTTGTTCAGCCGATCATCTTCGACGGCACATGTAGCTCTTGTCAAAGGGGTCTGATCAATTGCTGCTCCAAATCTGGATTCATCGGCCTGAGTGGTATGGGATTCTGAAAAGACATAAACGACGGTTCTACAACTGACATCATCACAGGAATTGGTGGTGGGCTGGCCACGTACACAACTGTTCCACGCTATTCAGTCTTCAAAATCCCCGATAACGTCCCCCTGCAAGTTGCTGGTACGCATATCGATTCCCCTACTCTGAAGAATCACGACTAACAGCACAAGCCCTAATCGAACCCTTGGCGGTGGCCTGGAATGCCGTGCAGCAGAGTGACTTTAAATCTGGTGACACAGGCCTCATCCTCGGCGCTGGCCCAATTGGCCTAGCCATTCTGCAAGTTCTTAAGAGCAAATCCGCAAGCCAGATCATTGTTACCGAGACATCAGACAAACGACGAGGGTTTGCGACCAAGTTCGGTGCGACCACGGTCTTAGACCCTACAAAGACGAATGTAGGTGAAGAGTGCAAGAAGCTTTGCGCAGGAGAAGGCGTCCAAGTGGTCTTTGACTGCGCAGGCGTGCAGAGTACACTAGAAACTGCACTCGCTGCGTCTAGACCCCGAGCCATCATTGTGAATGTCGCCCTCTGGACTACCGAGGTGACCATCTCGCCCAACTATTTTATGCTTAATGAGAGGACTTTCAAAGGCTCGGCGACATATACGACATCGGTATTCCAGGAGGTTATCGATGCTCTTGCGCGCGGTAAGACACTTTGAAAATGACTGTTAGTTAACACATTGCTGACGAACATAGGTGATCTGAACCCGGAGCCAATGATTACTAGTTTGATTGAGATGGATCAAATTGAGGAAAAGGGTTTCAAAACTCTAATTAACGAAAAAGACACTCAGGTCAAGATATTGGTTCGCGTCTAGTTATGTAGAGAATGTCATATCGTATTTCATATATGTCAGCGACATGGAATCTAGTCTTATTGGCAGCAGTGAGCTATATAGTTGCAGCTATGAAGTGGAGGGTAATAATACTTAGAAAGATAATTAAAAAAGGAAAAAGTATCACAAGTCTCTGATTTCACCATTTCGTCAATTTCGCTTCGGATTTATGATAACAGTCGTTAACTACCTACACAAAAGCCCTTCTACGCTGCTTTATGCAGTGGTGTTAACAGTGCCGTTTATGCATACTTGTGTGAGGGTAATGTGAATCCTATCCATATCAAGCTACGGGGAATTTGTGGAATCCGCGGGCCCGAGCCAGCTCATGGCTCGATATTGAAAAAGAGCTGACAGCTTGTCATTGCCCCAATTTCTTCAGTAACAGCACAAGCCAACCACATTCTACATCTACAATGGCGTTTACACCACAATCACTTCCTGATCTGTCGGGGCAAGTTTACATCGTCACAGGAGGCAATGCCGGAATGTATGTTGACTCTGATTCCCACCATGTTCAAGCTGGAGAAGTAAGAATTGGCTAATAAATGGACCAGTGGTTTCAACACCGTGCTGGAATTGGCAGCTCACAAGGCGAAGGTGTACATGGGGGCACGATCCGAGGCCAAAGCCAACGCCGCAATCGCCGAGATCAAGAGCCAGTACCCTCATGCCGATATCTCCGTCTTGGTAATGGACATGATGAACTTGAAGACCGTCAAGGCCGCGGCTGACGAGTTTGCACGGTAAACACGCAAACACAATTGTCGATCTTGGCCGAGATTAACGATGACGTGGGTAGAAAAGAATCGAGGCTCCATGGCCTAGTGAACAACGCGGGTATAATGGCAACGCCATACGAAGAATCGGTAGATCATTATGAATCTCAATTCCAGGTCAGTCCTAATTCGATAAATGCTATGATGAGGACTAACGCGCTGTTCAGACAAACTACCTCTCCCACTGGCTTTTGACCTACAGTCTGTTACCTATCCTCACCCATTCCGCGCAATTGACTCGCCCTGGAACTGTCCGAGTCGTCAACGTTAGCTCCGACGGCCACCTCTTGTTTTCCCCCTCGGCAGGAATCGATTTCGATGATATAAACCAAACTAAGGGCAGTGCATTTTCCCGATACGGCATGTCCAAGTTAGCCAACATCTTGCACGCCAAGGAAATACATCGCAGATATGGCCCATCGCCTGAGAATGACGGGCAGGAAGAGATTTGGACTGCTAGTCTACATCCAGGCACAATTGACACGTGAGTATCTATTCATTTATGATCTTCTTTATGCCATGTCCTGACTCAATGTCGAAGTGGTCTAGGCCGTAACGCCACGGGTTCGTGGGCATGGCAAGCACTTGTCCCGGTGATGCGACTTTTCAGGCTCTACAGTCCACTTGATACTGCGGCGTATACATCTCTGTTTGCAATCGCGGGCACAGACTTTCGCCGAGATATGAGTGGAGAATATTTGAAGCCTGTTGGTGTTGTTGGCAAAACAACGCCAACTGCGCAGGATCCGAAGCTGGCGGAGGAGCTCTGGCAATGGACGGAGAATGAGATGAGAAGCAAGGGATTTATCAGTTGAGCAATCCATGGCATAATATTTAGGATAGAGGTAGATGAAATTATTATTATTTGGCTTTATGCGCATCTTATCCAGAACGCTTGTTGTAGCACTGCAAATAGCTAAATTGCAATTATATTTGTTATACTAACTACTTGGAACTCATCCACTGTAAGTCGATGAGATGCAACTGAAGGAGTAAAGCCATGTCTTGCCATTTGATCATCGAAACGAGAATATGATCAAACGACTTATCGGCTGTGTCTCCCGTCCTGCTAAAATAACGAGAAATTGCCGCCTAGACACGGAAGACATAACTGTCAGATCCTACACAATCAAAGAACACTAGATTTACAATACATCATTGGAGCTCCCTCAGACCGTGCCTCGGCAGAAATGACAATGAGAATTATACAAGACAAACGAAGCTCCCGGGGTCAAGGTCCATCGAGCGCGGGGTACCCTAAAAACTAACCGTAACGAGCAAGAGGGTCTAGTGGGCCCAGATAACGGACGCAATGCATCGCGCCGCGGGCCGCACTGTTAACGGCTTCAGCAGATAGTGAACAGTGGGATACGATCAGTTACGCCGCGGGCCGCACTCGTCGAGTCTTATCGAATCGGTATCCGCGGGAGATTATAGCTTTCGAACAGCTACTCTGTGCTACTCACGAGATGTTCAGGTGACACAGTCGCGAAGGATAAGGTTTCGAAGTAAACGTTAAGTGAGTAAACGCCAAGTGCGACATGTTATGGCTCGCATAAGATAAATACATTGTTATGATGCCTTCATAGATGCAATTCGGAAGACACGAGAATACAACATTTTGAATACGAAAAGAGAAACACCATGACAGTTCAAGGCCAACGCACTCATCCCCTCCACGCCTTGAGCGAGGAGGAGATGCTCAAAGCTGCAGACATAGTGAGAGGACTCGTCAAGGAGAAGTTTGAAGGCAAAGAGGAAGTCAGGTTCAAGCACACAACCCTTTCCGAACCTCCCAAGTCCTTGCTGCTGCCATACTTGGATGCTGAGAGTGACGGTGTTCCTGTCTCTGCCCGGCCATTCGTGCCTAGATGTGCTGAGGTTCTCTATACCTTCCCTGGCAAGCCAGGTTTCACCGAAAGCATCGTCAGTCTGGACACTGGAACAGAGGTCAAATCGACTTTATCCAAGCCTGGTGATCATGCCGGCTTCGACAGGTTTGTATCACTTGTTATCGTGTATGGAAGGATAACTAATGCCAATTCCCAGAGACGAGGTCATCGCATTCAACTATGCCATTCTATCTCATCCAGAGATCCTAGACGCTATCAAGAAGCTGGGCCTAGATCCCAACGTGACAATCCAATGCGACACTTGGCCATTTGGAGCAGACAAGGACTCTTCATTGGAGACCCCACGACTGGTCCAGGCCATGCTTTACGCTAGAGCCCCGCACAATCACCTGGAGAGTAACATGTACTCTTATCCGCTTCCCATTTCTCCCGTCATTGACTCCGTCGATCTGAAACTCATTCGGATCGACGCTCTGCCAACGGGTGGCAAGGAGGACGGGGCAGCCATACATACAGCCCCAGATGCTCCTCTTGCTCACTGCGTTGAGAACGAGTATCACCCTGATCTTCTGAGTGTCAAGCTTCGGGACGATCTCAAGCCTCTTGTCATTCAACAGCCTGAAGGGCCCAGTTACACCGTGCAGGATGGGAACTCTATCTCCTGGCAGAAATGGCGATTCCGCATTGGCTTCAATTGGCGAGAGGGTATGACGATTCATGACGTGAGGTATGATGGACGAAAGACCTTTTATCGTTTGAGCATGAGTGAGATGACCGTGCCATACGGAGGTAAAACAAGCCCTTTTGGCTGATGAACATTGACTAACCGTCGTTGTACAGATCCCAGATATCCATACCATCGTCGACAGGCTTTCGATCTCGGTGACGCTGGTGCGGGCTTGACAGCCAATAACCTGAAGCTCGGTTGTGATTGCTTGGGACATATCAGCTACTTTGATGCCTTGCTGACCGCTTCTGACGGAAAGCCCTACCAAGCCCCCAACGTGATCTGCCTGCACGAACAGGTATGGCTACATTTATTGCGAAGGGTAATTCTTTTACTGACTGTTGAATTAGGACGCTGGTATCGGATGGAAGCATACCAATGCCAGAACCGATGTCGCTGCTGTCACCCGAGCTCGCACTCTCGTGGTCCAGAGCATCATCACCGTTGGAAACTACGAGTACGCATTTTCCTGGCACTTCTGGCAAAACGGAACCATCGAATTCGAGACCAGAGCAACTGGAATTCTCGCCACCAGTCTCATCGACGAGGGAAAGACTAGCCACTGGGGCAATGTCGTGTCTCCAGGCGTTCTAGCCGCTAACCACCAGCATCTCTTCAGCCTGCGTATCGACCCTATGATCGACGGTCTTGAAAATACACTCGTACAGGAAGACTCTATCGGTTTGCCCATGTCCGAGGAGAATCCCTACGGTAATGCTTGGAAGCTGCACAAGACCTTTATCGAAAAGAGTTGCTCCTTAGATGCAGATCCACAGAAGGCTCGAGTATTCAAGATCGTCAACGAGAAGAAGCTCAACCCCATCTCCAAGAACCCAGTTGGCTACAAGGTTATAGCCCCACCAGCGCAACTCCTCATGGCCGATCAAGCCTCCCTCGTTCGCAAGCGCGCTCGCTTCGCAGAACATCATATCTGGGTTACCCGGTACAAGGACGATGATCTCTGGGCCGGAGGAAAGTGGACTAACCAGAGTATGATTGAGAAGGATGGTGTGGCAGATTACGCAGCGCGGAATGATAATGTCCGAGGAGAGGATCTGGTTGTGTGGGCGACGTATGGACTCACACATAATCCACGCGTTGAGGATTACCCGGTTATGCCTGCCGAGGCTATCACTGTTGCGCTGAAACCGGCTGACTTCTTTGATCGCAATCCTGCTCTTGACGTGCCTCCAAGTACTCAGGCTGTCAACAAGAGTGTGCTGGTCCCCGCCAACGGTGTTAGCAATGGGAACGAACAGGAGCTCTGCTGCCGATGAAGGGCTTTTCTGGGCCTAGGTGTTTCTACTACATTAGTTGAGCTTAGATGCGTCGTTGGTGCTGTAGCTATTTAGACTCTTTGGATTTTTATTACAACTGAATAAAATTGGTTCTCTACTTTCCGTCCATGTCTCTTGTTCTCATTGACAAGTATTGGTTGGAGGCGTTAGAGACTCTGCTCACACAACGCTAGGAGAAATCTACCCTAGGCCAGTGCGAGAATTACTTTTATTCGGCAGGTAGTGCTGTATCTGAACATCTTTGTCATTTATATTCTCCACCAAGTCTTGCTATCCCGTGCAGGTACTCCCCTCAGGCAGCAAAAAGGCCCAAGACTTAAAAAAAGAAGATGCCAGAATGAACTTAGTAAAAGAATCCCATAAACTTAGACTCAATTACTGAAATAGTGTTGTCTGCTTAGGCTCGGCGTCTTACGTTTTCTTGCCTCCCCTAACTTTCTTAGTCGTCACCTATTACTCATCAAGCATAGCGTGGCGCGGCGTTGCACGTCTTATCTCATAGGACAGACGGTGAGGACCAAATTTGCCTTTCTCTGGCCACCCCATCACTATAAGGAATTCGTACAAGGTACAAGCCTATTATTTACTTCGCTAAGACTACGAGAGTTGTGCCAAGAACTCAGAGAAGTCCTCTTGTGACACATCCATCCAATGCATATTTCCCGAAATCCAGTCCCTGACCTGCGAAACATGACTATTCAACTGGGGCACTGGAATGCTCGATCCCGTGGAGAAGTTATCGAAGTAGCTACTACTAGACGACACCGCCCCCTGCGTGTTCTTAGATTGAACATCAAACCCATCTTCAATCATTTTATCGAGACCCCCTTGACTTTGTAATTTCGCTTCAACGTATGAGATTGCCAGATTGTACAAAACTTGACAAAGATCATGCAGCTCTTGGATAGCCTCGAATATGCCACAAAGTGGTTTCAACGATTCGCAGAATTCTCCGAGTATACGAATGTCTTCTGGGTTGGAGGTTTCGATTACGTTGCAGAATACCACGATCAGCGGCACGAATGGGGTGTAGATAATCGTCCTGTAGACAGAGCACTCGTTAGAACTCTTCAATATTTCTTAGCAGGAGGTCAGGCAACAGTACCATAGCAGATATAGAGCCTTTGTCTCTGAGCTGGGGTCAGTCATTCTCATGCACTCTCCATGTGCTTCAAAAGCCATTCTAGCTGATTCCAGACATGAAGGACTAACGGCACCATGCCCGCCTTCAGTTGAGGGAACAGCCCGGCGTATAAACGTTAAAGTGGTCCAGTACCATACCTCATCAGCCTTCAGAACTGTCTTGATCATTCTATTGGGCGCTGATCCAAAGTCCCCAGTGTTACGTTCCATCAGATGCGCCTGCCCAAGGGGCATCAACGAGTCATCCATTATTCGTTTCAGGGCTGCCATCAAGCTCCTTGCGCGCTCGCCACGTTCCTGTGCTGACTTTCGAATCGCAGATGGACTGTACAGATCTTGGTACGCCCTGCCAACGAGTCGAGAATGGCGAATCCATTGAGTAAGCAAGTCCCTCCAACCACCTGGTACATCAGCCTTGTCCAGTCGTTCTGGTA
The DNA here is from genome assembly GCA_012932015.1 of Fusarium acutatum. Taxonomy (NCBI): domain Eukaryota; kingdom Fungi; phylum Ascomycota; class Sordariomycetes; order Hypocreales; family Nectriaceae; genus Fusarium; species Fusarium acutatum. Next base: position 17,559 of record JAADJF010000481.1, read on the forward strand.
GAGTAATCTCATCATCGTGTATGACAGCTGGTCGGCCGAGGCGCAAGGAGAGACCCTTATCGAGGAGGTAAGTGAACCAGAAGAGGGCGATTTTCCGATCGGTGGTTTTGTCGCTGTTAGGAACAAGTTGATGCCAGCCAAGAGTCTGACAAGTCCCTGCTGCGCCAGATACGAGTTGCCAAGCAACCATTGGTTGCGATACTTCGATAGCGTATATGGCCTATTTAAAGCATGTCAGTGTCTATCTTGAAGGTGAAGGCCATAGAGAAACACTGACTCCCAGAAGAAAAGCCTCTACGTTCTCCAAGCTGGGCGGAGCGAGAACGCTGAACTTGTTCATCGCTACCTCGAGGTTGTCCCGACATAGCTGAGACAGCTTGCGATATTCCTCACGAAATAACGGATCCTGTGACGCTTGAGCCTTTTCCTGGAACAAGTAACGGAGGGTTGCGTTTGCGATTAAGAACGTCGGAAGTGAGAAATTGTCGACGGCGAAGTATATCTCTCGACAACAATCGATTAGTCTATCTTTGGAAATGAAGAGAGTGACTACGGTCAGTGTGCCCAATTTTGTTTCTGCCGAAGTGTCAGCCCATATCAACTACACGCCAGGAGAGACTTGGCCCTTGAAGTTGGAGTATACCTTTCAATTCCCGGAGAGTTGAGAGAACCGACTGCAGGGGCGGCATTGCCAGGTCTTTTATTCCATCGTTCTGAATCTCTCTTCGACTCGGCGGCATTCGATCCGCCATGGAGCGGTAGCTATTGATCTCAATCATTTGTTTCAACGACGACAATGCAGCATTCACACGGGTGCTTGTGTCGGCGGCTGGTGACTGTCCAAGCACAGTCTGGAAAAAGTCGCTCGCATAAGCTGTAGCAGCCTTCATGGAGCTGCTTCCCTCCAAAGCCATCTCCGAGTCAACATAGCTTGGCCCATTACTGCTGCCTTCGGCAAACTCCCTGGAGACATTGAGAGAGTCAATAGGTAATGACTCCGACAATCTTGGAACACTTCTCGTGATAGGTTGTTCTTCAAAGGCCCTATGCAAGAGCTGTTCGATGCCCTCAAGGCGGTTCTCTATGCGATCTATCTTTTGTTCACTGTTGTTCAATAAAGTCAATCAAATTGCCCCCCGTCATGGTTGATACATATTTGATAGAGAGACTTACTACTGTGAGGAGATGAGGACTCTTTGTTTAGATTGTCGTATTCCTTGTGCTGATCCAGCTAGGCTGCACGCCTTTTGGACTGTTCGGCAATTGGAACACGGAAATAATCTATCGCATCGAATCTTATCGTCGTGTCAACTGTAGTCACTGTACAAACTTTGATCACGGTGCAGCCCACCTTTCGAAGACGGCATCGGTCGCACTACGCCAACATGAAAGCAAATATTAGATGGTAATTCTCGACGTTGACTATCTAGTCTGGGCATAGGAGTAGATGCTCTTACCACGCGACCAACTGGCTCTGGGGAATGTTCCTCGGCCATTTTGTCTCTCAGTCTGCGATAATAATCCTTTGAACGATAGAGTCGGTGCAGAATACGACGTGAAACCCAAGTGGGCGATACGAACGGAATGTCGGACAGAATTGTCGTGGTCGGTCAATGCGCCATCGGCTTAATGTTGGAAAACGAGGTGGGGAAAGGAGGCGGCCCGCGCAGACCGCGCCTCGCGACCCGCGGGCCCGTTCTGTGATAAACAAGTTAGACTAGACCTGATTGTCGATCTCGGCATATCTAAGATAAAGAGACCTACGTTTGCGGGGTAACTAGGGGTAGGGATCGATCTTTGCCTGACTCAGGTATCACAACGATACGCGTTTGGATGTGTAGTGAATAGAATTCAGATATTATCCATGGCAGGGCTCCTCTGCGTTTAGTTCCATAAAGCCTTTCATTCGAACTGATGACAATTTGTTGAACCTTCACCAAATAGACAAACAACATACCAAGTAGGCAGCGAAAATGGCGTCAACGTCTCAAAACTCCGTGTTCGAAGCATCACCAGCAGCTCAGGCTGCAGGTCCCAGCGCTGACTTGGATAAGAAAAACACTGACTCTCCGACAGTCTTTGCGCCCGACGACTCGACCTCTTCCGTCAGGCGTGGTAGTTTTGAACAACCCTACAGAACATACAAGATTCGTTGGTTCGGGCTTGTAGTGTTGACATTGCTAAACGTCATGGTCAGCTGGTCGGTATGTATTTCTTGAACTCATTCCATCAGAACACCTTGTACATATGCATGCGTTGTTTGGCATATTAGTAAAACTCACCAAGGAGACCACTGTTTACTGACAGTGGCTCTAGTGGCTCACCTTTGCACCCGTCACGTCCTCTGCCGCCAAGTTCTACAAAGTAGACGAAACAATGGTGAACTGGCTAAGCAGCATCTTCGTCTTTGCAAACTTCGCCATGACCCTCATCACCATCAAGCTTCTCGACTGGGGTCTTCGTCCAACCCTCATCAGCGGCAGCGCACTTCTCCTAATCGGGAATTGGATTCGTTATTCTGGATCTTACTCCTCCGATGGTAATAAAGTTTCCGTCGTCGCTGTTGCTCAAGCCCTATTGGGCATGTCGCAGTCTCTTGTTCTGAGTGCCCCGACACGTTTCTCTGAAACGTGGTTTACGAGTAAGGCGCGTGTGACGGCGACGGCTGTGATGAGTCTTGCGAATCCAGCTGGAGCTGCCATTGGATCCCTTGTCGTACCGATGTGGACGAATGAGCCTAGCGATATCTCTTCTGTGGTCTTATACGTTGCCATCATTGTATGTCTTACAGCTCCTCCAATCCTCCTACCCCAGACAGTTGGTCGTTTAGAAGCTTATATCCACAGTCATCCGCCGTCGCTATTCCTGGCTTTTTTATTCCTCCCGCACCGCCAACTCCCCCATCGGCGGTTCACCATACAGAACGGCCCAAGGTCTTGCCCTCATTACGTATATTAATTCGATCGTTGGAATGTTACCTGATCATCATCCCATTCTGGATTTACACTGGCCTCTTTGTCGCCACAACGTCCCTGATCAACCAGATCGTCACTCCCTACGGGTTTTCAGATACTGAGGCCGGTATTGGAGGCGCTCTCCTCATCGTTCTAGGCCTCATTTTCTCTGCCATCACAGCTCCCATCATCGACCGAACCAAGAAGTTCATCCTCGTCACAAAATGCGGAGTAGTTGTCGGCGGACTGTGCTATCTCGCATTGGTATGGGTCCCAAGTACAAAAGAGATCGGTGCACTATACGCTGTTCTCTGTTGCGTCGGTATCTCGTCGCTCTCTATCGTTCCTGTTGTCCTGGAGGTTCTGACAGAGTTCTCGTATCCCGCGGGTGCCGAGATCACTAGCACTACTGCCTGGGCTGGCGGTCAGTTACTTGGAGGTTGCTTCATTATTCTCGGTAACGGTATGAAGGCTGCTGAGAGTGCTGACCCGCCTCGCAACATGAAGGACTTCACTGTTTTCCAAGCTGTGTTGGCTATGGCGATGATACCTTTGCCTCTGATGTTGGGCTTATTTGGACGCAGTGATCAAGTAGCTCTGAAACGTACCAATGTGCACCAGAATATGTAAACAGAACTAAGTAAGAGAAGAAATATAAATTGATAACATGATATCCTTATTCCATTCTTGTTTTTCAGACGTAGTATTGTCAATAGTGGCCCAGACGTTTCGAATGCCAGGGTCTAGCCAACTTTTATATACTTCAGACCCCTGCACAACTAACTAGTTAGTTAGCTTCAACCACGCCGTCCACCTCGCACTTCGGCATCCCGCGGGAAAGCGTCTAAGCTTCCAATCTAACTGTAAACGCGTCTCTTCATGCGAAACGTAAGCAAAGTTCTCAGCCCCTTGCGCGGTCACATCGCCCTTGGTTTCAATATTAGATAAATTTCTCGCAATGGCTCCTTTCTTTCGTTTGATCCTCTTTATCGTCGTCGACATATGTTCTCATTATGACATCTCGCATTCAGCAACTGTTTCTACTGGCTTGGTCCGTGCCAATGCTACTCTCAGGTCAGGTCGGCAGTGTCGTCGCGCATAACCTTGACTATATAAATGGCGAGACCGGTCTAAGCATTGAGAGTTTGTCGGCATCGCAACAGCTTAATGCACCGAGATCAGATGAAGAATCGAGGCGTCAGTACTGCTTTGGGACAACAAAGAACCAGCTTTATGTTACCGACTTCTTGCAAAGTAACTTGGACATCTTGACAGGCCATTCAACATGCTGGCTCAACAGAGGGATCGCTGGTCTTAGAACAGAACTGGAAAGGAATCTCACATCGACGCGTCGGTGGGATATGCAGGTTCCGAAGTGCCCAATCAACATCACCAGCTCAGGCAATACCTACCTGATCGACTTTCCCAAGAACAGCTATCACGTTAATACACTTTCGAAATCTCTGATGATAATACTAACTAGTATACACGGTAAGTTGTCAGCTCTAGACTCGATCTCTTACTAACAGGGATTTAGTGGCCGCCATGACACTTGCATTCTTTATTGTATACCCCATCATCCTGATCTTTTCGACACTGATCGCTCTTGGCGAACTCATCGAGCGACCCTTATTTAAAGCTCGGATCGAAAAATGGCAGAAGATACTCTTTTGCGTCTTCTTCCTCCCTCTTCTGGCCATTGGTATGCTATGCGGGCTGACTGGGATGGGGTCATCAGATCATTTCCGAACAGAACATGGGGTCAGTGGCAATCCGCAAGTGTAGCAGCAGCACTAATCATGAATTATGTAGATTATCGGGTTAGTCACAGCAGTTTTGGCAGCATTGGCAGTAGGGGTCTACCTCCTCGAGAACAGCCTCAGACCAAAGATTTCAATAAACAGGGGATGGCGCCGGGTGCATATGATGGTCAACTACACCGACATCTTCATTTGCCAGGCTGTTCTCATGCTTTCGGGCTTTGCCCTGCCCGACGGTATCGATGACTTCCAAGTCATGAGCCTTTGCGGGACCAGATATATATCCACCTCGTTGTCGTTCTCGATCGGTATGATGGTGGCGTTCATATGGAATAGTGCGATGGCGGCTATGACTCTCCAATGGTGGCTTGTTCGCAGGGCTAGTGAGGATAAGCCGCCTGGCAAGATGTGGCTGGTGGTTTCACGCATCTTCAGGCGGAATACTAACATCTGTGAAGATGATGGGTAGAAGTGTAAAAGCTTCACTGTGTTCGGTTGCAAGGAGTCATGAATAGAACGCGTTGATGAATGTGTTACATATTTTTTGGCTGTGAATCAGGACTCGCAGGCCAGTCTTATCAAGTCAACTGAACTACTGGCAGTCTACTGGGGAATTTATCGCTCATCAGAACGGATACAGCGAGCTTTTAGAGTCTATTTTTTATGAAATCACATTTTCTTATGCCACACTTCTAAAATATTGCAAAGTTCCTTAGACATATTCCGAGAGGTCAGAATACAAATTCGTACAGCACCTATGCCAAAGTGATACCAACAAACGCCCCAGACCCTTCATACACCTTCTTCCTGTTACCTCCATCCATATCAAACTGGTACACCGAGCCTCCCAAGTCTGTGGCAAAAATACGACGGTTCTTCGAGTCGAGCCTGATGCCAATGGCCTCGTGTAATCCCCGAGCAAGAACCTCGTAATAAATGCCTGGCTTGCTTGCACCATCGTGAGTCACCTTCGCAATTCCATCGAGCTTGGCCCGGTTGATGGTGTTACCATTCGGTAACTCGCCTCGATCCGTCCAGTAGAGAACATTCTCACCCTCGTCGATCTCCAGATCAATAGGCTCTGGCAACCCTTGAAAGAGGACCTCGATATCCTTCCTGGTCTTGGCATCCTCGCCGGGTTGGAAATCGATGTTGGCTTGAAAGACACGTCCCTTTCCTCCCTTCGATGGGCCTTTCTGCGTCCAGTAGAACTTGCCAGTGGAAGGTGATATCGTGATACCGACACACCATCTTGTAGGGTCTAGCATATGCTCATCAATTTGCCAGTTGCCAGTCTGGACCAAGATTTCGAGATTAGAGCCATCAAAGTTACATCTCATGATTCTCATTCCCTCACGATCAGCAAAGTACAGCTTCGAGTTCGTGTTATCGACAGTCAACTGCTTTGGGGTATGTACCAGCCCTTGAGGGACAATCTCCTCAAGGTCTGTACCATCGAGATTGCAGCTGAGAACGGCGCCGTCGTTGGCCGAAGGGTTGCCCATACAGGTCCAGAACAGCTTTCCAGCGGACTCCGATATGTCGATACCATCAGGCATGCGTTGATCTGAGACAAGTGTCTTCATTGACCTACCGTCACTGGAGCCGACCAGAACGCGACCAGCTGAAGCATAGCCCTTTGCGTTTCCACTTGATAGACCAATGTCTAAGAAGTAGAGCGAAGCTTCATGATCTGACTCGACAGGTTTGCTTGGAGGGAGCAACCCTCCCTTGTCAGACTTGGCTCCCAACCTGCCTTCATCAATGTACTTCTGAAGAAACTTAACAGGCGTATCAGGCAGGCCACGCTCAGCAATGTAGTGCTGTTCAATGAAGGACACAGTATCAAGACCAACGGCATCCATCATAGCAACCGGTCCCTTCTCTTTGGCATACCACATCTCCTTCCAGAGCTTCTCGATCTCCTCCGGGGTAGAGACTTCTTCAGCGAGGATGTTCAAAACCTCGCGCTTGATGGCAGCCCAGAGACGGTTGTAGATGAAGCCAGTTGACTCTTTTCGTGCGATATAAGGGTGAAACTTGATCTCCTCGAGTTTCTGATACAGGAATGGAAAGATGTTTCCGTCAGTCTCGCCATCCGTCATGAGCTCGACGACACGGTAATCTGGTGGCATGTAATAGTGCATGTTCAAAACGCGTCGTTTCGTCTCCAGCTTCAGACTCTCAATCATCTCTCTCGACTTGTAAGATGACGAGTTACTGCAGAGGATGGTGTCGTTTGATGTGAGCTTCTCCAAGTCTGCAAAGGTTGAGATCTTGAGAGGAAGTTTCTCGGGGACAGCCTCAATGACGAGCCATGCCTTGGCAACAGCTTCAGAAAGGTCTTCAACAGCTCTGACAGCTCCTCTTGTTTCAGAGTCGGAGTACAGGGACATGCTCGTGTTGCAGTATTCCACGGCGGCAGCCCTTTGTTCAGGGCTTGGGTCGCGGATGACAACGTCAAATCCGCTTGCAGCCCATCCGCATGCGATGCGGCGCCCAAGTACGCCTCCACCAAGTATGGCGACTGTGCGACCGTCGGTTGAAGGGAGAGTAAAAGCACCCATACTGGTATCGTTGAGCAACGTCTGCGAGATGTTGAATGAGGTAGAGGTTGTATGACAAGATCAATGTTTGTAAGAGTGATGGAAGTAGGTACAAGAGTATGAGGGCTCAACTAAAAGGCCAGGTGTAAGGGGTTTTGTATACAATCCATCTCATACGTAGTTCAACACTTGAGGCGATTTCCGGTCCAAAAATCCGGATTGTCGGTGCATGACACCCCCGATCGGGGCCGGCTGGTACGGCATGACGGAAGATACAGGACGCAATGATGAGACTCGAATTGCCTCAAGTTCCAGCCCCGAAAAGGTGACGCCGATACCGACTAAAACGTGGGGCAGCCGAGGTCGTTAATTGCTTATACACGCAATGACCTAAAGATGGCAATTTTATGTGCGGCTCCGTCATGACGCAAAGATGGCATTAATTCCGCGCTTCTTCCGCTAGCAAGATCTGACCGCATGAAACTGATCCACAGCATCCTTACCTTGAGCCTCAAGGCTCCACTCCTCGGCACATCTAAATATGGGGCTGCCCTGGCTTTAGAATCTTCGAAGAACAGCACATTCCCACCTCAGAAAGCTTAGCATATGGCTTCTGATATCCCTTTACTACTTTAAGTGTGATGAGCCAATTAAGCGCCGTGCTGACTAACTTATACTGACATTTCGAATTGACCTTTCTAACTGCGTGCACCATCTCACGTGACTGACGTCATTGTGACCCACTTCCTACCCTGAACTTTACTCAACTTAAGATAGTTTTACAGATAAAGCGAGTCAAAGACGACTTCCTACTACATATAGAGGGTGAGTTACAAAAATTAATGATATTGTCTTTGAATTAATTAGATTTCTCCTCTGTAAGTGAATTAATTCCTTTACTAGACATAAACATCTCCAACTGAACGAGAACACCATATCAAGTCGCGATTTCTTAAACACGCTTACCTATGAACATATTACCTCTATTAGCCATCAACCCTTTACAAAGTACTAGCATATGTAATATTAAATATTGAGTTGCCCCAAACTCTTCCTCAATCTCTCAATAATCGTAGGTATCCCAGCCGCTGCCGTAGGTTTCCAAGTCTCATCAAACTCAATTGCTTCTGTGACCGTTTCAAGCGCTCTTGCCAGCTCATGCATCTCGACAATATCGCGACTATCCAAAAGACCTTCACGACGATTAAGTCGCCAAAGTAAATCAAGAGCCTGCACTTTCGTTTCGTCATCTTCTGTAGTCGATGCGACAAAAGCAAGACCGGAGATCAGATCGCCATCGAGCGAAAACGTCGGTTGTCTGAGAGCTATGAGAGGCGATGCTGCTTCTTTGGCTGCTGCCAGAAATGGCTCAAAGGTCTCTGGTCTTGCTGCCGCTTTGTTTGAGGAGTATGAATCGATCGACATTTGCCAATATTTCTGCCGCAGACGAAGATTTCGGTACTGTTGTTGTCCTTCAATTGCAATGTCCTCTTTTCTGAGCTCATAAAGAGCATCAAGACGAACGGTCCATTGATCGAGAGCATCTTGAAGCTTTTTAGTCGCTTCCTCCACAAGACTGGCTTTATTTGGATCTTCGCTTCCCTCGTAGTGCCAAGGCTTTTCGTCAAAGACTACGTCTAATTGTCGCAATGCAGAAGAGGCCTCGTCGAGGTTGCTAAATGGCTTAGGTGATTGCAAGTCCTGAGTTTTGCCAGAGCGATACCACTTCTCCATACCCGAGACACTCGGATCGCTTTTCATAAAATTGGATGATTCTACACCAAGTCGACAAAACATCTCGGCAAGTTTCGTGGACATCGCTCGTTCCTCATCTGTTGATGAGGGTAACTCTGAACGGAACAGCGAGATTCCCGCACTGAGATGCCGTAGAAGCTCATCATAACGACCGGCCAGGCCTTCAAATGAGATGAAAAGAAGACAGCAGATCATGATGATGTGCAAATCTTGCGACGCTGCCATAGATGGGATGATAGTAGCAATAGCCTTATTGTACTGGTGCGTTGCGAAGCTCTTCAATCCGTCCTGGTCTGAATGGCCAAGTGATTTAGCCATGAAGAGTCGATGCGAGGCGCCAACTGCAATCATGCTATATCGAATGGACTCGAATTGGTAACCTATGGGTAGAGCATATCGAAGCCAAAAATTGGTCAAGCCAGAAGAGAGCGATAGCTGGGTGGTCGTGAACTGTAGGAAGTGTTGGAAGTACATGCGCTCTGAAGTCGTCAATGAGGGGATGTCGTCAATCGTCAAGCACAAAGACATAGTATCGGGATCTGTTAGTAGAGCTTTCTTTCGATGCTTTCGCCGGGGAGCTTTGGGTTTAGGCATCGCGTATCCGTCGCATTTAATCCTGTCTTCGCAGCAGCGATTGCATATAGGTTTCGCCTCGTCACATTTTAGGTGTCGGATCCTATATTAATAAGTAACCGAACATCAGAAACTCATAACGCCACTCACTTGCTGCAGACGGACACCTCTAGTTAGTCGCTGGCCGTAAATGGTAAAGGAAAATAGGCAAACTTACCATGTGATGCAGCCATTACGGCTTTTAGGGGCAGATGCACGCTTATGCTTGATCTTGGCAGTCACGATTCCTTGGATGGCCATTGTTGCGCGTAGAATGCCGTTGACAATAAACACGAGGGAACCTATAGGATAAATGACAACGGACGACGTGAGTTTTTCTAAGCGGAGGATATATCTCATGCCCCACTTGCAATCGGGCATCGCGAGGGCGAATTTTACGTGGAAGCCAATCACAATCACGGCAAGATACAGTCTAAGCCTATTTAAGACCCTCAGACCGCACTATGGGCCTACAGTGGGATGCAATAAGTTTGAATCCAGGCTGAAGTACCAGCTGTTGTAATCTAGCTCCCGTACATAAAGCTTTAGCTTAATAAAGTAAAAGCTAAGCTGTATCAGGCAAATGGCTATCCCGATTGGGGTATTGCTACGTGGGAAACTGGTCTCACCTCGGTTAGTCAGCGAACGTATACTTGAGTTTGGATTCAAACTTATTGCCCCCCACTGTAGCACAGGCACCACTTCCAGTTAGTTTCACTAATATCGTTGGTGCAATCTACGATTATTTGTAGAGGAAGCCAAATGAAACTTCGGCTTTAACAATTATCCTAAGTTTTAAATATGCCATATAGAGGCACAATGTCCTAGCTGATTTGTATCCCTCAGCAAGTCTATAATTGTTCCCCAAAGAAACAGATATGTCTCTATTGATTTATTGAAATGGATGTAATTATATGCCATCAATCCTTATGCCAAAGGACTGGCTTCCAAGCGAGTCGCAGCGCCTAATATTTCAGAATGATATACAAGGCATGAATGAGGCCAGGAACGAAGACTATACAGGTTAGCATGTAATAGGTTAGTGGACACCAACAACATACATAGACATGTCAGAAACAAATTCATCCAAAAGTCACTGTCACATCCTTTCTCCATGAAAACGCCGACTGGAGGAAGGATGATCGCGAAAATGATCTTGCAAATGTCACTAACAGAGTTAGAAGATGTATGTATTCTGAACAAATACCGGATAGGGGAGGGGACGATGGCTTACCTCCCAGTGAAAGGCATGTTGACGGCAGTAGTAAGGAACGGATAGCTTAAAAGAATTGGCGCGAAAGGTCAATTGCCAAGCTGATATGGAAAGGAATGACTTGGAGACTTCAGACCACTTGGAGGATGCAAGTCCCCTTTTTATAACCGCTTGGCGTATTCCTGACACCAAGCTCCCAACAACAGAAAGTTATTCGTGGGATGTAATAGTCTCGTCGTAAAGTCGGGCTCCCTGTCAATGCATGCTAGTAACGACACCATCCAACGACGATCGGAAACAGATAAATAGTTTCAGTCCAATCATTCCACACAACCTCATAGGGGTTGACATCTGGATCCATTACAGTAATCCGAGCTGAAGCTTTGAGGCACAAGGCGAGGCATATGATTGGTTCTTCCGTGTTAAAGTGAAATGGCTTTCCCCGTAGCGCATTAATACTGGTTCACTATTTGCGAAGTGGTGCAAGTTGTGGGGCATGAGGCATTGAAATTGTGGGACATAGATCGTCATTTGAGATACGAAGACGATGGGATAAGAAACGGCTTCTTCTGAATTGATGACTTGCAAATGGCAAAGAGACTATTTCCTAAGGTTTTAAGATCATTGCGAATGAAAATGGGAGTCTTAGTTTCGAAGAGCGCAGGACCCATAGAAATAGATTTCCTATAAAATAAAAGAAGATTGTCTTATCTAAAATGCAAAAATCTGGTCCGACATCTTGGCTGACGCCCCGGGCTGTTCAAAACCCAAATCAACAAGTGCCTTCTTCGATGCATTCACCATTCCCGGCGGCCCACACAGGAACACTTTCGAATCCAAACCGGGTGAGGGGAGCTTCTTCTTCATCAACTCCCGAGTCACATACCCAGACCCAAACTCCCAGTCCGCCGGCGGCTGATCCAGCATATAATACACCTTGAAGTTCTTGGGATATCTCCTAGCAAACCTATCCAACTCTTCTCGAAGTAGAATATCCTGCTCTGTTCTGTTTGCATAGATGAGAGAAATCTCTGTTGTATCGCGGTCATGTTCGCAGATAGCACGGATGACCTGGAACATTGGGGTAATACCAGTACCACCGGCGATCATGCCAATCTTCTTGCAAAGGTTTGGCTGATACTTCATTGCTCCCTTTGGTCCTCTGAAGAGAGCCTCGTCTCCGACCTCAAGCTTCGCCAGATACTTGCTTGTGAGCTTGCCATCAGGGTACGCCTTGATGACCAATTCCAGAACCCCAAGGTCGGAGTTGTTGGATACTGGTGTATATGATCGCGCGACACTTTCTCCATCGATGTCGGCCTTGATGGTGACGTGCTGACCAATAGGCAAGCCAAGAATTGTGCTCGTGGTCGGAAGGCTGAAAGTCAAGCGGTAAACGTTCGGTGCAATTAGGGTCTTTTGCTTGAGTGGAAGTGGCGAGTAGGTGACAGGGTCCAAGAGTCCTCTCTGCAACAAGGTGTCTTCTTGAGCTCGCTTGGGAATCCTCATATGGGCAGGGTAGCTTGTGAAGGGCTTGCTCTTCATCGCCATTGTGGTGAATTGTTGTGCCGCAATGGCATTAGCGGTTGCGAGACATCCACCTCCGACAATGATGCCTTTGATGAAACTTGAGCCAGCTGAGTCACTGCGTAACGACGCCAACAACCAGTTTGGTACGGTGAATCCTTGGCGCTGACCAAAGTAGTAAGCCCCTGCACCAGCGCAGACAACGAAGCCCAAGTTGACCAACGCCGAGACTGATGACGATCCTCTCGTCTTGACCTTCACTGCCTTTACAGGCGCAAGTGGCTTCAGCTTAGGCTTCTTCTTCTCGAAACCCTGGACCTTGCCAACGCAGCAGTCTTTCATGATCTCAAAGGCATCTTCTGAGTGTCCAGCATTGTCGAAATCTTCACTAGCGTCTGTGCCGGCTGCTTCAGTGAGGACATCGGCGCCGCCAGGATGGTCTGCCAGATATTTTGTGACGTCGTAGACTTGTCCCGAGTTAGCGAGTGGTTCAGCTGGAATTATTATAGCGTACCTTGGCCGTGGATGATTAGCCATGCATCCTCGGGGCTGTTATGTTCAGCGACCTGCTTGATCGTATATTCCTCCATTATTGGCATTAAAGCATTAAGTGAGACTTAGTTCAGGCAATTGAAGTGCAGGTGTTTGGCGATGACCTTAAACCGTTTGGATAAGAATACCAGAGACTGGGTCTTGCAGACAGTTCTCTTAAACAGCTCAGTGCTTGCGTATTAGGCGGTCATTACTTGGCCACATACCGTAATACTCAAGAAGAGCAACCCTGGACCGTCCAGGATTATGCCACCATTTGCATGTGCCCACAGCGGGCCGGAGTCCAGCTCCGTAGTGGGACCCCAACAATGCCGAGGTTTCAGGGCCCGTTGTGGATCCACGCGACCGAGGCCGACCCGCTTTACGATCCACTTCGACCGGAGGCAGTCGGCGAAACAATGCGAATTCCGCTGTTGATGTAACACATACCACTCCATTGGCCAGACACTCTTCTTTGACCCTCACAGACGCACAATGTCTTGCTTGTATTTCCGTCTTCGCGATTATACTAAACGCGAGTACCGACATGGCACGGGCCCTTCCGATATTCCCGTTTTCATCATTCAATCGTAACAATGGTTGTAATCAGACCCAGAAATCTGCGGACACGGATATGCCGAGAGATTAACGGATGCAACGATAAAATTTGTATGATGCAGGACTTCAACGTCATTCATGTTGCAGTGCGAGGCGACAGATATGTTGTCTCCACGTGGGCTTCGTATCCTTGCCTGCGGTGTAATAACAAGAAGGCGAAAATGGGTATTCGCATGTGCCATGCATGAGTGTTTTCGCCTTCTGGAATTTCTCATATAACAACCAAATACTCTGAGCATTTCGGCTTCGGACAGACAGTCTTGGCTATTCATTCAGGTCACACTTGTTATCATGTCGACAAAACAATTTTATCTCCTGGGCGAGGCGCCGTCAACCGCCAGGGAAGTCGAGCTTCCGCCAGCTGTTGACTTTGAGGAGCTTCAAAACATTGTCGCATCTCACTTTGCAATAGTCAAGCCAAACGGTATGTTTCACCGAACAGCGTCCCAAAAGCAAGAGATTGACTTGAACTTCCAGGTGTCGGCTTTGTTCACGATGACAGAAGGCTCAATGCAGTATCCGAAGTCTTAGACAACGACGAACCTGTTGCCATCTCCATTAATGGGAATGCTGTTCGAGACGTCCCTGGCCCAGCAGGCATCCCATACTTCGGTAATTACCTCGAAATCTACCCCGATCATCTCGGCAACCACCAGCGTCTATTCGAGAAATACGGACCATTATTCGTCACAAACAGCATGGGCAACCGTCTCTACCAGACCAACAGCGCCGAGCTCTCCAACATCTTCCTAGCTGAAGACCACTACTTTACAAAGGACATCGTCCCCGGGCATCCCCTCCACCCCATCAAGAATCAAGAAGCAGGCGTCTTTCTAGCCGATACCGACACAGAGCAATGGCGTCTTGCTCATAAATTCCTCCCGCCTGCACTTGGACCAAAAGCAGTTCGGCATTATGCTCCCACGATGCAGCGAACCGTAGAGCAGTCCTTTAAAGTCTTCGATGAGCTTGACGAAAAGGGCGAAGCGTGGAATGTTTACCAGTACATGCTGAAGCTTGGCTCGCAGGCAGTGGGTAAGCTTGTTCTAGGTATGGATTTTGCACATTTTGAGGAGGTGGACGCCCCGCTGCATGAGATGGTTCTCAAGATTGCGGAGAACTTGGAGCTGAATAAGCGTGTGTCGTCGATGGGAGCTTGGTATGCCAAGATGCCGTTTGGTGACCCGAAGAAGGTTAGAGATACGATGGCTAGGATCATGGAGATGATGACGGAGTCGATTGCTAGAGCCTCAAAGGGGCAAGAAGACCTGGAACTCCAGGATGCAGCACTCAAGGCTGAGAACGTTGTTGGTAAGCTATATACGTGTACCCAAAGCGCCCCCAGACCTAACTGACCGCCTAGACTACTTCCTCCGAGCCAAGGACAACAAGGGCAGCAAGCTACCGCCATCCCAATTCGCCCCAACCCTGCTCGTAGCTACAGCCGCCGGCTTCACCACCACGTCATCCTTGCTATCCTGGTTGATCTACAGTCTTGTCAAGTACCCAGGCAACCAAGAACGTCTTCTCCAAGAACTCATCGACAACGACTGGGACGACGATACCCAAATCACAGCCGAGACAACCAACAAGCTCAGTTTCCTCGATAAGTTCATCAAGGAAACCCAGCGCCTGCACAATCCCTCCTTCCAGCCCGGTCGCACCGCCAAAGTCGATATGATCCTCCCAGGAGGCTACAGACTCCCCAAAGGCGCAGTAGTTATCTCAGCATTGCATCACATGCACAATAACAAGGACGTATGGGAGAACCCTGGCCGTTTCGACCCTGATCGCTGGGATACAGAACTGGTTAAGAATCGACCTCCCGGGTCTTATATCCCCTTCGCGACAGGACCAAGAATGTGCGTCGGGTTCAACTTTGCATTGCAAGAGATCAAGGTGTTTTTACCGAAGCTTGTTTATCGGTACAAGTTCAGCTTGGCGCAGGATGGGCCTATTGAGTATGATCCGTACTTTCAGCTGATTCGGCCGAATAATTTGTATGTTCAGGCGGAGAAGAGGGTGAAATGGCCACCAAAGTCTGAGTGACGGGTGTTAAATTGAGAATTGGTTGAAGTATAACTTCTAGAATACTTAGAGGCCATTATATAGAGACACGTATAAATTTGGATCTTCATTCGCAACTGTTTCTCACCGTCTTGCCAAGTCATCGGACAAAACCCGCGGACATGGTCCGAAAATTGTGGTTCACATCCCCATTTAGGAATAGCCCAAGGAAAAGAATCATAACAAACATCTCAATTCATTCTTATTAGATCTTTCCCAATCTTTCTTTTCATCTTAATTCTTCAATTGGCAAAGTCAAGATGGTGCTCACAAAGGATGAGAAGGCTCTTCACGACCAGGTCAATATCCTGCCTCGCCGCCAACTGATCATTGCCCTCGCTACCCTCTCTTCGGCCTTACTCCTTGTCACAATTGATCAAAATGGAATATCGGTGACTCTCCCCACCATTGCCAAAGATCTGAACGCCGAGGCGACTATTTCATGGGCTGGTACTTCAAGTTTGATCGCCAATACTTGTTTCCAGATGCTCTATGGTAGATTATCTGATGTCTTTGGTCGCAAGGTTGTTTTCATATCTGCTGCTCTACTTCTCTGTGTTTCCGATTTGCTTTGTTCGTTTAGTCAGAACGCAGTCATGTTTTATGTCTTCCGAGCTCTCGCCGGTATCGGCGGAGGTGGTGTCCTGAACCTCAACAACATCATCATCTCCGACATTGTCAGTCTTGAGCAGAGGGGAAAGATCCAGGGCATAACTGGTGCCACTGTTGGACTGGGTAACATCATCGGACCTTTCATCGCCGCTGGTATCATGCAGAAGTCATCGTGGCGAGCGTTCTTCTGGCTTTTGACACCTCTATCATTCGTCACCGCTGCTTTGGCCTTTTTCTTTCTCCCTTCCAAGCCTGCAACTATTAGCTTTAAGGAAGGGATTACCAAAATTGATTGGGTGGGCTCATGGGTGTCAGGCGTTGGTATCGTCCTTCTGCTAATCCCTATTTCTGGAGGTAAGATCTCAGGCAACATGGGAGCTGAACACAACTAATTTCGTTATCAAGGAGGTTCATACTTCTCATGGGACTCACCACTGTCGATTAGCTTTCTTGCTGTCGGTGGCTCACTGTTCATTGCCTTTATAGGGTGGGAATGGAAGATGGCAAAGCTTCCAATGATGCCCGGTAAGACAGCATACCCAAAGGTCATCTGTAACACGCCTCTGACTCGAAATCTTTCCAGTCGACATCTACAAGAACTCAAGCATAAGTATCATGCTGGCCCAGAATTTCTTACTTGGCGCCGTTTACCAGTCCTACCTTTACTACGTTCCTCTTTATCTCCAGAACCCTCACCAGTACAGCGCGATGAAATCAGCAGCGATATATACTCCATTGGTGGCGGCGCAAATGATTGCTTCTGTTGGTTCGGGACAATACATCAGTCATCGTCTCCGATATGGCGAGGTGCTCATATTCGGTTTCGTTCTATGGACTCTGTAAGTTGTTTCCCATCTCTTCCACCTTCTAAGACAGTCGCTTACGTCTTCGTCAGAGGAGCTGGCCTGGCTCTACTGCTTACGAGACACTCCAGTATCGCCGTGATTGCTGTTATACTGGGCGTTGTCGGAATGGGAGTCGGGTGCATCTTCCAGCCTACCTTGATTGCATTACAGGCCCATTCCCCCAAGAGCCGTCGTGCAGTCATCATTTCCAACAGGAATTTCTATCGTTGCATTGGAGGTGCATGCGGTCTTGCTATCTCTGCGGCAGTCCTTCAAGCCCAATTACGCGCTACTCTGCCAGCTGAGTACAAGGACCTTGCTAGTTCGACATATGTGCTGCCGGAGTCGATGCGCAAGGTTCCTGCGGTTTTGGATGCCTACATGTCAGCAAGTCACAGCGTGTTCATATTGCAGGTTCCGTTGATTGGGCTTTGCTTACTTGGTACGGCTTTTATCCGAGACCGAGGGCTAGAGCCGGTAAAGGATACATAGAGCATGGGGATATGACATTTACACTAGCTACCTATATCTCGTGGGTGATTTGACTGTAAAGCTTCATGCATAGGCTACTATCCTTGCTTCGTATTGAATTACCTAGAAAATGCTCAAGGTCGATAGGAACCTCAGATTTATAACTAGAGCGCCTATAATTAATACCTAAGTATCAATTGAAGGATCAGGTGCCTGCAGTGACTCCAAGACCCCTAAATCTTGACCATCTTACTAAACAAGAACTCCTCCTCTGAGGCTAATGTTACAAACGGGGGAGCAGTATTGAATACCCCGCGTGGATCGTATTTTTTCTTGAGGCTTAAGAGGAAGCCATAGTTTGGCCCATATGCCCTTCTCAACGTGTTTTGACCTGGAGGCGTTAAGTTGATATAGGTACTGGGAAGTATGTTGGCCTGATTGGTTCCTCTGATGGCTTCCATAAAGTCCTTGAGCCATTTATCAGTCATCTTGACCTTTTCCTCTGAGTCAACGCAACCGAGGAACTCAAGCATGAAATGGCGCTCTGTTGCGGGAAAACAAGATGCCTGAGCTGCCTCTCTGGGAGCCTCTCTGGTGCTGTGAATCGCGAAACCCAGACCAATCTCATTGGGCATGATATCGACATGGTGTGCAATCACGTCGATGACCTCTTCCGTCAATGACAAGACGCTAATGGTACCAACGTTCCCAATCATCCCAGGCATGGCAAAGTTGTCTCTGAAGTCGTCTATAGCGCCCAAGTGCGTTGTATTTTTCACTGTCGTGTGAACAAACGGGCCCAGTTTTGTGATATTTTCGATTTCCCTTCTGCCTTGCTCCTGATCTTCGTGGAGCCACATTACTTGACAGAAGGGTGCTTTACCCAGGGGCGTGACGATGAACAAGGGTGCCATGTAAAGACTCTCTGCTGGATCTCTCAAGAGTTGACGTTCCGTCTCACGGCAGATATTGGCCACTGTGTTCTTTGTGTCTGACTCGTCGAAGATTATATGCCCAGAGAGGAGCTTGTAAGGTCAGGTTAGTTGTTGTTCCGTATGTGTGCGTATGTTTGTAAGATGAAAAAGAGCAAGGATAACTTACATTTCCCTGTGAAAATATTCTTATGGTTAATTCCACAATAACTCCAAAGCCGCCTCCCGCTCCTCGGATTCCTTTGAGAAGGTCAGCGTCGGCGTCGACGATACAACCGCGCCAATCTACAACTTTGGCGCCGAGGATTGACTCATGCCCCAAGCCATGAAGCCAGGCAAAGGGTCCATATCCTCCATAACTAGACCATCCAACAAACCCAATTGGAGGCACCATGCCCGTTACAGCTGAGTATCCTTTGCTCTGCAAATCGCTAATGAGCTTCTCAAAGAGAATACCACCTCCGATTCGGGCGGTCTTTCCATCATTGTTCACTTCGCAAAAGGAAATGGAACGTAAGTCGATGCAGACCGTGTTGCTGATCTGCGACTTTCCAAAAAAGTTATTGCCGCCTGATCGTACAGTGAAGGGAATACGGTTGGCAACAAGATATGCCACAATCCGGGAGACTTGTAGAGCACTTTCTGGGCGAACTACAGCCCATGGTATGCTGTTATTGGTCAAGAGGCCTATGTTGGTCAACTTGACAAAGTCAGGTGAAGATGGAAGAGAATGCGGAATGTCTTTCTGCTCGTGGAGAAAGGTTTCCAGGTTCTTCTGCTGGGCCGCGGGTGGCTGGCTGTGGACTTCCTCGAAAGCACATTTGTCGCTCATTTTATCTTAGCTGGTTGGATGAAATTGAGATGGCAGAGGCGACGAGGCGAGGATAACGGAATGAAGAAATATGTGTGCAGTGAAAAACAGCTATCATCTTCGTGTGTATTATATAGGTAGGCTTCAAGCTGTAAAAGCAATCAATAGTCCAGGCTACGAATCGCAAAATGCGGGGTATCATCCATGTGGCTATACCCCATCGAATCACTGGCTTGAGATGTGTTCCACTGGGTTACAGTGTCTAATCTTCCCCGGAATGGAATTGCACTAACTTCCCTAACGGGTCTCCCCTCATAAGTCCGTGGAAGACTCAGTGTGTATGTCTTTAGGCGTCTCGGCACTAACAGACGGCAGTGACAATTCCGCCGCACTTCCGCCGCGTCAAACTAAAGCCTCCGCGGATTTGCATGCCTCTAGGACTTGATCTAAGATGGGGCTGTAACTACGTAACTGTGTTGTCAATTGCTCGCTTAGGTTTAGGCTTTAGGAGTTAGTACGCCCAGGGGCAGGGTATATATGCCTCGGCCTTGGTTGGCGCGCTAGGATTACCCCAGAGTCTGCTCAACAAGGGTCTTTGATGCACTTTGTGGGTTTTAAACAACTATTTAGTACTAGGGAATCTCAGACTAAGAGGACCCATACCTGCCGAGGCCTTACCTCGGAGCTGTATGTATGGCTTTCGAATGATATAAAGAAGACAGTAATTTCTAGATAGGAACTAGGTCATCTAATTCAGTAATCGACTCTTCAAAATGTGCATAAAGTTCACCATTCTACTATTCTTGGCATATTCCACTACTGACACACATAATTAGGGCAACCAAACTTGTTCTATATGGAGATTACATTTCTCCGTATACTATCAGCACCACGCACGCAATGATTGAGAAAGGCATCGACTGGGAGTATAGGCATGTCAGTATTCTGAAGTCCGAGCCTCGAGTAAGTGGCTCCCTACGTTAGCTTACATATCTGGTTCTGAGACACCATGTGCTGAGTCTTGCGCAGAGTTCTGAGCACCGAAAACGGCACCCGTTTGGCAAGATACCCATTTTAGATGTGGTGAATGATCGAGGGGAGACAGTGCTTCGAATTCGCGGTACGACCTCTATTCGTAAGGCCAAGTACAGCGAGTGCTATAGACTAACCTCTACAAGAAAGCCGGGCAATTGCCCGGTACGTTGCCATTGCTTTCCACGGTAAGGGAAATGATCTGATGCCAGATGTCAGCAATGCGAGCGCCATGGCTGCTTTTGAGGAGGCGGCGTCAATTGAAGCCTCATATCTCGGAACCAAGGCATTCCAATACGGCTCAAGTATTATCATCAGGCCGTAAGTCTTTTCTTTGAGCCACCTGATAACATACTAACCACTCCTTTGACTAGTCTATTGGGCGTACCCTCCCTTGACAAGGAGACACTGGAGGACATCTGGGACGGATTAAGTAATGACTTGAAGGCCATAGATGGCATCCTATCTACTCGCAAATATCTCTCGGGGCCTGAGTTTACGCTCGCTGACGTCTGGTCGATGCCTTGGGTTTCTACGCTTATTGATCTAAAGGGGGGGCCTGATGGGCTTTTCTCTGATCTACCGCACTTACGACATTGGTGGGAGACAGTTAGCTTGAGACCGGCATGGCAAGAGGCTTCTAAGCTGATGGACCAGGCGCTGAAGGCTATGAAGGAAAATACTGGCAAATAAGCGGTACGGCAATTGGCACAGTAGTAACTCGCATTGTGCATGATTATCCATTATTATAAATTAAACACTTATAAACACAAATAAAGTCTAAATATACGCTACTAGCAGACTATAAGTTCTAAAGACTAAGTAAAGATGGTAAAGCTGTTAGATTGTTACTGTAATGGATTGTAGTGGAGCTATAAGTTAAGTAGAATAAATAAATAAATAGGCTACATAGAGATAATTAAGCTAAAAAGCTAAGGAATCTTCAAAGACTGCCTTAAGGGGCTCATAGACGGCCTGAGATCTTCTTCTGTAAGCTAGGCAGAGGAGCCAGGGGAAATTCCAAACTCTTCCACTTGGAAAAAGCAGAAGAAACAGACGCGAGCTTTGGTTGCTCCAAGGCCATTTTATCTCGGATATCATGTCTGTGCTGTATTTTACCTTTGAGTGTCAGACAACTAACAGTCGAATCCTTTTCCCATTTCGGTCGAATATTGCCCCCAGGTCCCAGTTCCAGAATGCCATTTGCGCCGCATGTGATACAAACAACCTTATTTCCTTCACGAAACTCAATCTTGAGCAGATGGCAGTAAGGACAACTGCCGCTCTCCACGGGCCCTAGATACTGTGCCTCGTCGTATGGCTTTCCCATCTGACTAGCCACGCGACGACCCAGCAGTTCAGCACGCGCGAGAGCAGCTCCAGAATCCACCAACACAGATCCTGGGCTTGCATACCCAGACAATACAACCTGATCAACCACACGGGAGTGAATGGGGTATATGCACGTCTGCAATGTCGGTAGAGCCATTGTCCACTGCTCCGGGAATGTAGGGTTAGACCCAGAAACAGCAATAAACCCAGCTACACGAGGCTTGAAGTCTCGTGGATTTAGTTTGGCGTCTTTCACAGACTCATCGCCCTCTTCCTTTCGACGTTTGAGGTCATAGGCCACGGAGACATCAGCGTAAGGTCCAAGGATGGCATCGGCAAGAGCTTTCAGGGTTCCGGCGGGCTGATGGCTATATACCGGGCTGGCAATGATGATGGCGTCGGCATCCATGATAGCATCAAACACAGCCTGGCGGTCGTCAGACTCTCTCTTTCTGGATTCGTATTCTTTTCCATCGTCACGATACGGTATCATAGATGGATCATCTTTGAAGGGTAGGTGCTGTCTCGGTAGTACAACGGCAGGTACATGAATCCAAGACACAGTGATTGATGAGTCGGTGGCTGTAGCTGCTTTCAGGGCTGCTTTGAGTAAGATCTCGGAGTTCCCATGAAGAGAGCCATTGCAAAGACCAAGGATGTGCATTGTAAGTGCTGCACTTTATGAAACAATGGATTGGGTTGTGGTGAGATAATGAGGGGTATAAAAGTCAAGAATTAACACTCTGAATAAGTTAATTTTCATGTTTCAATCCAGAAATCCTGATTGGGGCATTTATAAGTTATGTTGCAGATTGATCATCCTGGCTTCCCCGCAATCTCCTATTTCGTAGTTTGAGATCCCCCGTCTCATCCGCGGAAGATGCATTATGCACATCTTGGAATAAACAAGGCTGGACGTTTCGGCACCAGCAGACGGCAAACTGAAGCTTCCGAGGATGCCGGTCTCGAGGATATAGTTGAGCTTCAGGATGAGCTGCACGTTAGGAATTAGCTCGCGATATCCTTGCTAGAGCTACATGCTTGACTGTTCTATTCTACAAATTCTTAAGCAAGTCTAGGCATTCGTCTGTGTTCTGGTCAGTCTAAATCTTAGCTTAGCGAATGGTCGCATTCCTTACTTCCGACCACGTTGATGTAGTTTCGGAATTGCGGGGGTGGCGTTCGCCGGTCCACACTCTCATACGTCCAGCCATAATAACGATTTATATTTGGGTTCCTATTTCACTTCCTCTGTTGCTTTTTTTAAGTACGGGTAATGAGGTAGATCTACTGAATTGTTTATGGCTCGATGAATAATACATTTCAGTCATGTAGTATTCTTAATGCATGCATGCATATTCTTACAGGCCATGGTTTGTGAAATTATGGAATTAGGTTTAGCCTTCGGGGAGATAGGGTAGTCCGTCCCGAATCGTGGGGCCAAAATGCGGGGTTGAGCAATCTTCCAGGGTAGACCGCCCTATACCAAAGCAACGTCTCCCTGCATTATCATCCCTCTTATCTGCTGATATTCCGATTCTTGGACTCTATTACACTCTTACATCGCAGTTCCGACGCGGGGATACCGGCATGACTCTAGTCTGTCCCGACTGTTGGGCTGTCTTCGTTCGGAGTGAGCATCTTCAGCGCCATAGGGAGGGACACATGGATCGGCGGCCTTTTTCTTGCAGCGAATGCACCGCAGCATTCTCTCGGAAGTGCGACCGAAAACGAACCCTCTATTGGCAACATCCCAGACTGACATGTATCCCTAGAGACATCCTCGTTCGGCACATGCAGATCCATGAGCCGACGGAGACACCACCAGCGAAGCAGCACAGAACACCGTACGTCGCTCAGGCGTGCTTGAAGTGCGCAAAGTCGAAGCAACGTTGTGATGGTCAGCTCCCCTGTGGTAGATGTACCACGAAGCAACTGGAATGCTCATATCCACCGTCCAAAAACCGACGCGCGTCTCAGAAAACGCAAAGGTCTGTCGCCAGTCATGATCAAGGCCAGCAAAATGAGACAACCTATACAGGATTAGGTGATCAGCCGGGATCCACTCAACAATTAGAGAACTCGACAGAACCGGATATTACTTCACTCTCATACTGGCCGCCAAGCGACTTGGAATCAATCACCGGGCTGTCATCTCACCCGTTCTTAGCCACAGATCCAAATATTGGGTCCGCTTTCGAGGTCTATGGAGACTTCGAAGGCCCTGGTTCAAGCGATGTAGGAGCCTTTTGGAGTTTAGAAAGCTTTCTATCCTTGGGAGAAATGCCTAGTTTGTCATCGCCTTCGACAACGCAATCTTCACAGCCGCAGACAACGATTCCCCAGCTTGCCGCTGCGACACAGAATGCGCCACCACCAGCTCCAAGCGAACCTGAAGTGGAGAGGCTTCAATCAGAGACTCCAACACCAAGCCTGACTCAAAACTTCAGATCCCCCAATTCCTCGAATGAAAGGTCAAGTGTTAGGAGCCTTTCGGCAACAAATGATTGTATTGACCCAGATTCTGATGCCTGGCGCGCAGAGGATTACTGCCATGTACCGCGTTTGACAGAGGACGTGTACCAAGAAATGGTAAAGCATTTTGCACGTTACAACCGAGATAACGAGTATTGGTCTACTTTCACCACCAGCGACTTTCCAGCAATTACTCATATCAATACCTTCATACAAGTGTATTTTGAAGAGTTTCATTCTCTCCTTCCGTTCCTTCACAAACCATCTTTTGCCCCGACAAAAGACCAATGGATTCTGTCTCTTGGCGTTGCTGCAATTGGCAGTATATTCTCCCGGGCAACAAACTCGAGAATGACATCCTTCAACTTACTCGAGTTCCTACGACGTGCTATACATGTCCAGGTATGACTATCATATAATCTTGAGGTTCTATGTCTTGGCCTTAACATTGTTATTAGTCTGAACGGGTCCGAAGTTCGCAGCCAGACATTTCCTTCGTACAGGCCGTTCTTCTCAATCAACTTGGTATGATGTTTGGCCCAGAGACCGCGCGCATCGAGGCTGTGCCTATTACGAGGGCACTCCTCGAGACTCTATGTCGAAAGATGGCGTGTTACACCAATTTCGACGCCTTTTGTCAACCTCTCGACAGTGAAAAGTCGGGCGAAGACAATTGGGCTGATTGGATCAAGAAGGAAAGTCTTCGTCGCTTATTTTACTCAGTTTGGGTGAGTAAACTCTCAAGTCCGCCATTCTAAATATGGGCAAGGCTAATCATACACTAGATCCTCGATTGCGAATACAACTGCTTTTGGCCAGGCTTAGGGATAGTAACCATTGATTGCCTACAGCTGCCAGCACCTTTCCACCACAAGCTTTGGGAGGCCTCATGTCAGGAAACATGGAAGAAACATAAAAGTATGCGTGAGGTTACCTATCAAGAACAGGTCACAGAGACAAAGTAGCTGACACATTCACCATAGCATTATATAAGCCCGTGCCTTTTGGAACCGTCCTATCCGAATTCTATCGCACTCGAAAGATTGACACTTCAGATCCTTTCAGCACACTGCTATTGATTGTTGGGGTCAAATACCATGCCGAAAGGCTCAATCGTGCACCGATATACCTTGACATCCTCCAGGACCATGCCAAGACACTGCCACCTTCAAGGCTCTCTGGTGCTGTCGAGAGTCTCTCCCACTTACTATCAATGTTTATCTATTCATCAGTTCAAGAGCTTTACGCATTTTCAGGCTGGCAGGTAGATACCACCCAAAGAGCCATTGTTCATGTCAAGTTGCGTACTTGGATCCAAAGCAAAAGCGAAGCGCGGACTGCTCTTATGCATGCTTGTAACGCGTGGTCAATGATTCGAAGAAGTAAGACTGGGGCGCAGCATGAAACGATGGGGTTCTTGGTGGCGACGTTGCTGATATGGGCCTGGATTGAGCTAGGGAACAGGCCAGAAGTGGATGACATGGATCTATTATCGACTGTTCGATTGGATGAAGGAAAGGACCACATGAAAGAATGGATTAACAATAACGACCATAGACGTCTATATCTTGGTGGGGTAGGGTGTCTTTGGGACAAGGGAGCAGGCAGGAGACTGCTTCATGAGTCTACAAACACTCTTGATGGTTTCGACTGGCCAGCAGCTCAAGTGGTAGCATCGATCTTGCGAGAGCATTACAGGTCTTTTCATCAGGTGGCCACCGTTAGTCCGACAACCTAGGATATCTGCTACTTATGTATGAGCCTTTTGCCAACAGTCTCTCTCTATGCTTCAACTCATGTGATCATTATGCTATGAAAAATAAGTCTAGGCAGTCATCTGAAGCCTCTACGAGGGTAGACGTAAGTGTTTGGATGCGCCATTTGCGGCCGTGTTGAATTGAGGGGAGAGGCTGGCACGTAGACAGCAGTCACAAAAGAAAGAAGAACGACATGACAAACAGGACAGGACAAGGACGGCGGTCACGAAGAAAAGAAGAATTCTGCCTGTGTAGATTCAGAGATGCCTTTACCTTGTGCTGGAAAGCGAAGGGTATGTATATTCGATCCTGAAAAAATACAAAGCCGGGCGAAGATGGAGGATACCCTCATCGGATTATTGCTCATTCTTAAAAACATTGACTAAGGTCCCGATATACGGCAAAATCTCAACGAAGAAAACATCATTCTCCTTAAGCGTCACTTGCGGTTTTCGTACCATCCCCACACCCGCGGGGGTCCCGGTAATAATGATAGTGCCCGGCTTCAGCGTCGTACTCTGGCTCAGAAAGCTGACTATCTTTGGCACATTGAAAATCAAATCGTCCGTGCTGGATTCCTGCAACACTTGGCCGTTCTTCAAGCCTCGGACATTGAGTTTATGAGGATACGGGATGAGTGATTTGGACACGATTACTGGCCCTTTTACATCTCCGTTAATACTAGGACACTCCAGACGTCATGGGGAAAACATACCAATGGGACAAGAATCATCAAAACCTTTACTGAAACACCACTGGCTCTGATTGAACTGACTCGTCCTGGAACTTACATCGTTGGCCGCCGTGTAGCCTAGAACATAGTCGTAAGCGTCGGCTTCGGATACGTTTTTGCACTCTTTGCCGATGACGATGGTGAGCTCGCTCTCATAGTCGCCGCTGTCATCCACTTGAGTAAGCTTGGGGAGGACGATGCGCGCGGGATAGGGGTCGGCGAGGGCTGTGTCTGGTTTCCTTTGGAAACGTTAGTGATAAATAGCAAAGCCAATCAGGAGGGTGCTAGTTACAAGAAGACAGTCGGTATAGTCGGGGGTTCCAAGCCGGCTTCAGCTGCATGTGCCTTGTACTGGGACTTTCGTCAGCTTTACTGATCAAACTTTTCTTCGGGATAAGGGATGCAGTTTTTTATTCTCACATTCAGTCCAATACATCTTATAGTTCCCACTTCAGCCTGTGTCAGAGGCGATAGCACACGATCGATTTCGACGACCTCTCCGGATGGTGCACCTGGCTCAAGCACTGAACTGCCGCTGAAGACTCTCGCCTTGACGGTTTCGCCTTTGTACAGCGCAAGTCCGACGTCAATAGCATGATTTTCCGGCTCTCCAATTAGCGTTTTGGAGGGAAATCCCTTCGGGACGAATCTCGCTAGTCCTGTAAATTATGGGTTAGAGAAGTTCGACCGGGATGATGGGTGGTGAGCGTACGCTTCCAGGATGCCATGATGAGCTATAACCTTAATAAGTGTTGTAGCTTTGAAAAGAGTTTCAAGGTCTTCTGAGGTGAAGATAAAGTGGAATGAAGATATTCTTGTTTAAGGAAACGGTATCTCAAGTAGAAGAATAATTGCGTCGGAACGATGCGATATGGCCGAAAACGCCACTTGCTGTTGGGTCTGATGTCCACCATAAACCCTTGAATTCTTTAAAGAGGATCCTCTTATTCCGCAGTAGTCTCCTCGGAGGCCCCTGATGGGTTGAATCTGGTCGGAAGGCTGTCTCTTGCAGGGGGCGGGGATACGTTAAGTCCGACACGGTAAAGGAAGTACATCCGAGGAATCGGTGTGGCATCTCTAGTGCCGCTAGTGACTCCCAGAGCACGCTGCGGGGGAGTGGCAACGGATCCATCTCTCTGCAGATACCAGGTGTTTCATGTACGGTATGCATGCTCTGACTGGGTGTCAAAGCGGCACCTTCGTCGCCATGACATAAGGGTCTGGGCAACATAGAGGCTTGGCTTGATAATTGTAAGAGAAAGCGGTATGACACAGCCGATTAAAGTAGCCCAGCATGTTCATAGCCGATATCACACAAGTTCATTTCTGAAGGGTCCTCTCGACGTTAATATTTCTAAATCGTCCGGAGCTTTATGAAAGCACGAGGCGTTCCACCTGATATTTTCACGGTAGATTATTGAATATCAGCAGTTACTTGTACTAAACGTAATGAGAACGGTTAAGATTTCTATACTATATATTTGTTCTTAAATCAAGGCAGATACCCAATTTTCGTCTATATCTCCCTTGTATAAATGTCAATTACTCAGCACTGGAGACCCGGTCTGTAAGATAACATTTAACCGCATCTCAATTATTTCCTGTGAAGGATACTCTCTAAGAATTCATAGCCTTCGAGGTGCAAGTTCCATGTTTGCGACCCTTTCTTCATCTTGGCAGCAAATGTGTGTTCTTCACCAGGTATCGTACGCAGTCCGCATTCCACCCCAGACCTCTGTAGCGCTGAGTACAGCTCGCGGCTTAGATGAAGAGGAACCATTGTATCTGCTTCGCCATGCACAATGAATGTAGGAGGGAATGATTCGCTGATGTTTAGTAGGGGATCGACCTTTTTCCAGTCGCCCGAAGGAAAGACCACGTCGAGAAGCTTGCCATCAGCAAGACTTGAAAAGCAGAGGGCCTGCCGAGGGTCGTTGAAGTCCGGTCCCTTCGCTTGGCCCTCGAGGGAAATGCCGGCCTCTGTGGGAACTGGTCGTTGCTGATATACTTGGTTCATAAACACGGGGGTTAAACCTTTGGGAATCATGGCAGCTATGTGATCAAGCTTAGACTTCCAGAATGGATGTTGAAAGTGGCACGGGCCGTAAATATCGAAGATCGCCGCTGGTGGACGTGGAACGTCGAAGCCCTGTAACTTGTGTAAGCAAGACAGTCATTGGCATAAGACATAGCAGACATCAATATGCCTAAATTATACTCACAAGGCATAAGCTGAGATGGCCTCCAGAAGATGTGCCAGACGCAAAGACATGATCGTAGTCAATTCTAATCTCAGTATTCGGCGGGATGTTCTTGGCGATCTCTTTCTCAAGACCCTTATCGTAGATCCACGATAGAAGGTCTCGGCAATCAGTGATGGGGCCTTTGAGAAGGTCAACGCCGGGACAGAGTCGATGATTTGGGACAACCATGATCCATCCGCGTTCTAAGCAGTGCTCAATCTGGTCCTGGTTGACCATACGGGCTGAGCCCACTATGAAGGCGCCGCCGTGGATATTGATGACTGTAACATATTAGATATTTCTGCATCCTATAAAACGAGCGATCTTGTGCTTTGAAGCATGTTCTTAGATCGCATCATCATATGTGAAAACATCGAGAGAGGGTATTGATAGCTGTTGGGATTACATACTAACTGGACATGACTGGGACTTGAGGGTAGCCGAGTCTGGGAGGTAAATGAGCGTAGTGATATCCTCCCCTTCAACTCTTTTATAAACAGCTGAGAAGTGGCTTAGGGCACTCATTTTCAACAGGGGATAGAGGATTCGAGCTATGCTTGAAATGAATTAACCGACTTGGCATATATAAATCAGAGATCAGCTTATAGGCATTAAGCAGAAAAATACTCCGAGGCTCTAGGTTATATCTTTTCTTCTCCTCTGTTTCTTAAGATCCATATCCAGGGTATCAGAGTAGAGTGGGGTTCGCGGGGCTCCGGCTTTTGCAAGTTTCCGAGAACCCATCTGGCCTCTTCTCCAATCAGAATGGAGCCACGGTAGACCATACTACTTTAAGTTAGCGTATCGGAATACATGTTGCATTCGGAGATTAGAGCAAAACCCGGGCGACGGAATCACTATAGGTTATGCTCTTTTAATCTAGACTATCGGAATCACATGCTGGTTTTTCCAGCCGTTCTCCAGATCGGCCTCATGACATGAGAATCAACGCCAAAGCTGGGCATTGGAGCAGCTGAAAGCTATGGTCGTATCATTAAACCGAACTGGCTTAGAGTATCGGAACTATCTGCCGGGGTCTCTAACCGTTCGGTCTGTCGCTTCACTCCTCGGGAGCCTGCATCAGATGATCGGAGCGCGAACGTCTATGTACGGTAAATTCGAAATCAGCAATGTAATAATCCGGGGTAAGGTGTAGTCCGAGAAACTCTATCTTTATCGATGAACCTTGTAGTATATATGAGCAGTTCATTTCGTGAGTATCATCATTATCTTTCATGTCTTTACAAGCACTACTTTCAATCTCCCAATCAATCTACAACCCAAACTATTTCAAGTTCCAACCCGGCTCGGCAAAATGACTATCCCAGTTGTTAACACCCCGCCGGACTCCCGCACGCCCTACGTCCTCCCTCAATTGGCGGGTGAAAAGCTCAACTTGCCAGGTTGGAACGGCGTCTTCCGCATTCTCGCCTCTTCAAAGCAGACAAATGGCGGCCTCGCTGTCATGGCTGGTGGTGCAATTATGTCTGACCCTCCAGGCTTCCATTGGCACGAGACAGCCCATGATATATTCATGGTGACCAAGGGCTATGTGAAGCTGTGGGTCGGTGACAAGTGCCGCATTCTAGCTCCAGGCGATTTTGCCTACGCGCCGCCGGTGAGTGAATAACACCCCCAAAAGCAGTGTTAGAGTGTGAGACTTAGACTCGTTTTAGAAAGTCATCCATAATCCCCAGTGGATTGGGCCTCACACCGAGTCGTTCTGTCTTGTTGCCCCAGGCGACTGGATTGACTTCTTCCGCTTCTCAAGCATTCCATTTGATGGCCTGGTTCTCCCAGAAAACTCGCAGATAAGAGACGAAGAGAAAATGATTGAAATGATGTTGGCTGCTAAGGATAAGTTCGATGTACACTATGTTATGCCTCATCACAACTATCAGCCCCCTGAGCTCGGCGAGTGGCTTGAAACGGAGAATAAACTGGGTGAGCCGGGGCAACCATACTTTCTCCGGGGAAACACTGGACCGCGATGGATGTCGGGCGGCGTCATGTCTCGTCCATTCATTCTCGCCAATCAGAACGGAGGAAGATTCGCCATTTCAAGCATCGAATCATCAAGCACCTACAAAAAGTCAGTCTTCGAATCATACGTCAAGTTCGCGACCGTGGACCACTGTCTTTTCATCGTTGAGGGCAAGCTGAAAGTCGAGCTACAAGGCTCATCGGGTGTGAATGAGCTTCACGACGGTGAGACGGTGGTTATCTCGGCCGGTCAAGGCTTCAAGTTGGACTTTGCATCACCCTTTGTCAAGTTCTTTTCAGTTGCAAATGGTCGAGGGATCGAGACCTTGATTCAGGATTCTGGCAAGCCATTTGAGGGCATGGTTCTGCCGGATAAGGCAGGGGAGCTAGACTCTGCTGCGCTTGCTCGCGTTGCCAAGGAGATTGATGCTACCATAGAGTAGGTAGCATATAGCAAGGCTGAGGAGTACTTTAAGAGGTAGTAGAATGAAAGATCTTATTTAGATTTCACCTGACTACTAGGATTTGCATTCTTTAGTGCCATTTGATTTTAAACTTTAAAAGGATCCTTTGTTGCATCAATATCACCCCTTTGCTGTCGTAAAGCTGCACTAGCCGGAAACCTTGATTCAGGCGATCTAGCCTTAGACTGGCCCACGCAAATTTATCATCATTAAAATGATCCGTAAATGTAAACCTAGACAATACTGTTAGCCTCATCTGTGACAACGGAATATTACTCACCTAAGGATGCAGAGTTTCGGAATAATAGTGGCCACTGCCCTTCTAACATAGAAGCTGAGACCGTATCCTAAAGCCCCTGATTCATTTTCTCTAGTTTCTGGGTCTTTTCTTGGTATGCAAGGCGTTTCGTCGTCATTGATGTGAAGAGAGACCCTCATAAATGACGACAAGTTCGTGATTCGTCGACCGGTCCTGGTCATAGACCGCTGCCATTTGAAAGCAAATATATTCAACTAGAGATCTTTTCTTGGAGCTTCTTCTGGGTCAGCTGAAATGTCATTGTTTAGACTTCGATAACCGCTAGGTTTTAGAACCCATCCTGCTTCGTCAGCGAACATTGCTTTGTTCAACATCATGCCCTCATCTACGTTATGTCTGGCAATACCCGCCATCTGAACGCCATATCTCCAAAATCGCAGAGGACAGAGGTTTGAAGTGTCTTGTCTCACTGAGTTCGGATAGACACGAAAAAGGTAGTGTTGGCTGTGTCGAAAAAGCTCGGTGGGTGATGTCGAAATGAGTTCCTGTACCTTGTCTTCCTGCATGGAGAAAAGATGAGTAGGGAGCTTT
Organism: Fusarium acutatum; assembly: GCA_012932015.1. Lineage (NCBI taxonomy): Eukaryota > Fungi > Ascomycota > Sordariomycetes > Hypocreales > Nectriaceae > Fusarium > Fusarium acutatum. The sequence continues at coordinate 49,682 of JAADJF010000481.1, forward strand.
GTCCGCGGAGTGTTGAGATTCTCAAATCGCTCGCGTCGCATGTAAACCCCTAGCTCGGCCAGTGGCTGTATGATGGCGACACGCAATGCCTTATGATCACTTACGCCAGGCAGACCGTTGTCAGTTTTACCATGGGGGTGAGCAAAGGTACTTGTTAACCTTTCGAGTGTAATAAGTATCCGACCTCTAAGATCGTCCAGCGTTGGTAACCGAAATCGTGGGTCGCAACCCTCAAGAGGCTTATCGATCAGAATATCACGCCACTCTTCCTTCATGATCTTAAACATCAATTCTTGCTGGCCAGAGTGTGTGTGGACCTCAAGATTGACGATCACAGGTAGATCACTACTGAAAAACGCGTACCTTTTGATCGCCTGACAGGCTTCCCTGAAGCCGCAGGGTTCCACCAGAGCCCAGCCATCCGTGACGATTGGCTCTGTTGGGGGATACATCTGGCCTGATTGGGAGAGGGTGGTCTTCAGATCCACATGTTTTTGTGCATTAGTTGCTCTGTTAAGACCAAATAGCCGGTTAAGTGTTTTCGCGGTCTGCCCGGATTTTGCTTCACGCGGCTGATTTACTTCAACCTCTACGTCGTCTGTATCTGAATAACCATTCCAGACATCCAAATCAATGGATTTATACCCAGAATAAAACACCAACTCTTTAGTTAAACGTGTCTTGATCCGGGTTATCTTGTTATACTTACATCTTTTATTGCGTCATAAGCATTGCGATATTCTGATAACGTATGTAAGAGAGTCCGATGGCTACTGTTGATAAAGCAGTTTGATATAGGTTTAGTGAGATCCTTTGGAGGAGGTTGTTTGAGAGGATCCAGACAGAAGTTAGTAAAAAGCTACCCGGGTCAGACACTGGTTGACGAGTCGGCAGGCTCTCCTGATTTTGTACGTCTCTGATGAAATTTTCAAACATAGACTGTGTTTTTGTAGGAGACTCTAACCGCCTATGGTAAATACTGATCAGAATCTTCCAGGCCTTCTGGTTCTCTACAGCCCGGTGTTCCAGATCGAGAAATCGGACCCAGTTGTCACTGGCTTCCGAGCTGTGCTGCTGGGGTTCGATATTATCAGGCTTCTTGCGTGAGAAGAGGCGGTCAGTGAACCTTCGAAAGCCTGAAGTAGATTCGCGAGCGATCGGTATGGAGTGGCGCGGTTCTAACGAGTCAAGAACGGTGGCGTAGTGGGCTTTGCGGTCAGGATCATTCTCGGGTTTAAACTGTTTACCATGGTTAGTGTTCGGGGAAAGAAATAGTTGTAACAGATAACTGACCGGTTCAATACGTTTGCTTTGACATTTGACACATTGCGTTATAGGATCCCCGAGACCCCATTCAGTGATAGTAGAGCAGTCAAGACAACGGTACAAACTATCATCCTCTGCAGACTCGTTCGCTGAGTCGGTCGTAGGTTGCGTAAGCTGGGAAATGTCAGTCTCGGCCTCAGCAGATTCGTCTCCATGCTCGTCAGCAAAGCCGATATCAAGGCCGAGCTTGTCCTTTCCCTTCGACCTAATCTGTTCGGTTATTACTGCCAGTCTTCCATAGTCGCAGATCGATAACTTCAATGTCGGGTCAATGTCTTCCGTCTCATGTTCATATCCATCCAGCCATTGAGTGATAGCAACAGCCTCGCCACTTTTGGGGTTGAAAGACCCGATTTCACCGCCGATATCAACCTCTGAATGTCTAGGCCAGGGGAGAGACCGGAGCGAGAAATCATGCGCGTGTTCAAGGACGTGGTCTATCAGTTCTGGAGAATCGGTATCACCCTTGACCTCACAAAGGGGACAGCTCTCTATACCCATTCTTGTTTGGGCAGAAGATGATATGATCGCTGAGATGTCCTTCCCACTGGATTGAGGATGAGTGTTATGGAGATGATCCATCATCTCAGTCATGGTTGAATAGACTGGTGTTGCGTCACATAAAGGACATACCCAAGCTGGAGGGTGGTCTTGTCGAAAGTGCTGTTCCAGCATCGACCGACTGCTATAATAAACATCTGGAACAGGACATCTATCAAAAATGCAGGTATATGGACGTATATCTTCTGCCAAATGTTTTCTACAGACTGAGTCAGGTGTCAGGAACATGCAGTTTGGATAAATATCCTTACCTCCATCGGTTGTTGTTCTTGGCCTCTGATACAGGTAGTGTCATGCCTGGAGCAGTCTCATAAGAGTCAGTCTTCGAGCTCTCTCTTCCACCTGAGATACCAGCGCCGGCCTCGACCGGAACAGGACCTGCTGGGCCTGAACCTGGCAGTGAGGTATTATGTCCGACGCCCTTCTCTATCGTCACCGTAAAGGAAGAAGTGGCGACTCGAAGACCGGATATGAAGTAAACCGTTCGCTTTCCGAACATGGCAGAGTCAATATGCTCTCTAACAGCGTCGGTATCCACGATACTATGGAGGAACTCCTTCGTAAACGGCGCCGCCAGAGACCGAACCTCATGGTCTACAGTCCCATACGCCAGCGCATTGCGCCGACTAGTGTCATAGCCAATAGACGCAGAAGCAAGCTCTACAAACTTAGCAAAGAGATTGATACCAGCTGTGCGCGTGACATCATGTGAGTGAAAATGGTTCGTCTCGATCAGAGTTTGCACTTCAGGAAGCGTGATTGCGTCGGTGCGGGGTGATGCAAGGGTCTGGGTCGGACGACTGGGATGAGGGATGACAGCGCCAAGCTGGAGGGGTCCGTCGGGAGTGAAGGTGAAGTCAGGAGCGAGGAACCAGGACTTCATGATGGGTAGGGAGTTAATTTAAGCTCAAAGAATTAGTTAACCGGTGAACTCAAAAATAGGAAGTCTTGTTTATGAGATTGTAAGGCTTCGAGCTGCAAAAGCCCCGCAAACAGCTTGTCGAGAATCTATTGGCCAATAACTAAATAGTTTCCGTATCAACGTTCAGCCTCATTGTATTGGCACCCAGCAGTGTCGTCTCCCAGTGATATCTCATCAGGAATCCCCTTCAATCTCTTTAGATCCGATCGACACGTCTATACGGGATTTCAGATGAGCTCAACCCTTTAATGTCTTGGCAACAACAATCGCATAAAGTTACCCTATGGTCTGTGTGCCATAGCTAGTCCCAATCTAGCGTGGTATCCCGCCCTCCGACCCCTGTCCTCGATCTCAATCCCTATAAAAAGATTTTGACATTGGTTCAAGACCCCACTAAGAGTTTCAGCGTGATGTATTTGGTGGAAAATCCGCCCAACGGCTCCAGAATTTTAATTTTTAGCGACGCCTGAATCGCTCTTGGCTTCTAGAAGTAGGAGATGACCGAACACGTTAAAGTTCGTATTTACCTATTTTAACTCTTTTTAGTAATTTCTTCAACGGCTTTACTCCACTCTCTGGGCTGTGCTTTTTCTTAGTGGACAGCCTCTCCCGTATGCCGGCAGTATGAGATGCCGCTAGATGGTAGCTCCGGAAAGGAGAATAACCCATGATATACCGGTACAGGGGACAGGCCTCGTATCTTCTTGTTATTTAAGTTCTTGCTCGGTCCTTCAAGGAGTTCAATCAACCAGGCAAGCTCGTCCTTCGTTACTCCAATCAGTCATTCGTTCAACACACTCGCTTTAACAAAATGCTCGCCCACTCATTCCTCGCCAGTCTGGCCCTCGCAGCTCTGTCCATCGCTAGCCCTGTAGCCCGCGCAGAAGGCTCATGTTCCGACCCCGTCGTTCGTAAAGAATGGCGCGAACTCACAAGCGCTGAAAAGACAGAATATCTCCGCGCCGCAGTCTGTCTTCGCAACCTCCCCAAAAAGGCATACGAAACAATAGATGAGGTCACAACTCGCATGGATGATCTTGTGTACACCCACTTCACCCTCAACACAGATATCCACTTTGTCGCGAATTTCCTTCCGTGGCACCGTTGGTTTGTCCAGCTTCATGAGGATATGCTTCGCGATGAGTGTGATTATAAGGGTGTGCAGCCATACTGGGACTGGACGATTGACGCCGACAAGAACGATGTTGTCAATTCTCCCCTCTTTGACCCCAAGACTGGATTTGGCGGTGATGCGAAACTCACTGGAAGTGATGTTCCTGGCTTTAAGCGCTGTGTCGTCGATGGACCTTTTGCCAACACCAATCTTACTTTGGCTATGGGATGGCCTGATATGAACACTCCGGGTAACCGTCTGCACTGCTTTACTCGCGAGTTCAACGGAGGTCTTGGCAAGGATGAGGATGGTAACCAGATCCTTGGTGATATGCAAGCTACCGCCTACAACTCTCGGGTCATGGATACCATTTACAGCTTTGACAACTACCACTCCATGTCCGATATGCTTGAAGGTCTGCCTCATGCCCAGAGTACGTCATATCCAAGCCCCTCCGATCTACAAATACTAACAAGTTGATAGTTCACAGCATCATCTTTGGTGACATGGGTCCCGCTACTTCGCCCAACGAGCCTCTCTTCTTCCTCCACCACGCCAACGTCGACCGTGTCTGGGCCAAGGTAAGGGCATTCTCCATGCCTCTTTCATCTTCATGGTTACTGACATTTCTCTAGTGGCAAGGTCGCAATGCCACCCGTCTCGCTGACTACACTGGCTTCAACGACCCCAACAAGTGGAACACTGCCGACATCAATGATAAGATGCCTGTCATGCGCCTGGCTGATAAGGAGCCGGTGGTGAAGGACTACATGGATACTCGCGCTGGCCCTCTGTGCTACACCTACTCATCCATGTAAAATTGTGATTGGTAGTCATGTTTAATATAAGAATACTCCATTATTTCTCCGCATCGAATATGACCTTTTGAACCTTCATCGAGTCAAAAAGCTCGTAGCCCTCGAGAGCATTGCTCAACGGCATAACCGTCGCGGTCATGAAGCTAGACATGTTAGTTCAGTCATCTTAAAGTACTTAGGTACATACTCCAAAAGATGTTGCTTTTTAGCTAGCAGCTTCAAAGAATCCTCGAAGATACCTGAAGTCAATCGTCAGAAAGTGATTCCCATTTTTTTTACATCAAGAACTTACTCCTAACTGGACATCTGCCCATCTTGATAGTAAGGTTCTTTCCGTAAGCTTGATTTCCAGTCCACGGAATCTCTCCATTGTGAACACCAACACTAGAGATGATGCCCCAGGGCCGAAGAAGCTTGAAACCCATATCCAGAGCCGAGCTATGTCCAACAACCTCAATGATCACATCAGCGCCACGGCCGTCACTCAATTCCTTGACTCGCTTTTCCAACTCATCTTTCTGCGTGAGGTAATTCCACGGCTCGGCTCCAAGACTCTTGGCGAGAGATAGTCTGGACTCGATACCGTCAACTGCGAGAATGACCTTAGGCTTGTACTCCAGCGCGGCGATGAGCGCACAAATACCGACTGGTCCGCAACCGATTAAAACGACGATACTATCCTCGACCTGCTGTTTACTCAGATCCTTCAGACCATTCGATGCAGCGTAGCAGCCAGTTGGAAAGATATCCGCCATCAGGCATAGTTTCAAGTCGTCAATCTCCTCGGGTGCCTTTACGACAGTGCTTTCAGCATACGGAATTCTCACATACTCAGCCTGCGCTCCATCAAGAGGGACAGTTCCAAAGAGAAGACTTTTGTCGCATCGTGACGAGAATCCATTCTTACAGAAGAAGCACTCTCCGCAGCTCACGGTGAAAGGACTGACAATCGCATCACCAGGTTGAAGCTTGGTGATAGCGGAGCCAACTTTATCGACGACACCGGTGAATTCATGGCCCATGATGAAGCCGGTTCCCGATGGCTGATGTCCGCGAAAGACATGAAGCTCGCTATAAGACGTTTTCAGCAGATGGAGACTTGCAACATTCGTGGATTTCGTGCCAACCTTCCGCATAACGCTGTGTATTTGACCTTTACAATGATGTCAGTCGGGTCTTGGATGGTAGGTTTTGGCCGATCTTCGAGAGCTACTTGTTTGACTCCCTTGAACACGACGGACTTCATGGCGCAGTTAGTGAAATAGAATCCCTTTGAATAATTATAATTGAAAGAATATTGTATTGATTTTTAATGCTTCTTTGGGTAAGGTAGGTCAGATTATTGTTAGGGTAGGCATGGGATATTTACTCTACCCCGCTGTTTATCTCTCGGCATGGCCGAGGTTCGAGGGTCCCGGCTTACTGTTTATGGACCGGCAACCGCCACATGCTGTCATAGCTCAACGACCTCACAAAATTGGGGCAAATCGCAAAATTTCGGAAAATCTGTCCTTATATCAGCGACGCAGTTAACTTTCATGAATTTGCTATGTCTGGACTTCAGCTTCCTGGGCTCCGCGATTTCTCATCAATCTGTAGAATCACATGTCGCGTATCTATCGTCCTAGATCTTTCGCTGCAGTCCCGTATTAGTTCCTCCGTCCCAGGCGGGAGAAGCTGCGACACGATCTGCCACGGTCTTCTCGATACTGAAGACTGTGTATGCCGAGCGAAGGAGGGAACAGTAACTGTAAGCGTGATAAAATGGAGTAAGATTATCAATAAGATAATGATGAGCTCTGTCTATCAGCGAGGAAGCTGCATTGCTACAGCGTTGACTGTAATGGCTTGCTCCATGATATCTTAGTTCGGCTGCCAATAGTAGAAGTAAATTTGATGGATCCGCCACGTTAATTCCGACAGAAGTATTCCCGGGTTATATGTTCATTTCAATACACCTTGGAAGAAAGCAGTATGGTCAGGGTGGATGGACCAGGTCCTTGGTAACCGCGGTGTATGATCACCACCGCCCGATATTCTGAGGGTCTAACCACTTAGCTCGATACTATTGAAGACATCTGCAAAGCCATCTAGGCCATATGCGTCTTAAGTTGTGAGCTAGATGTGTTATTCGCAGTTGAGACCTGTGGCTGATAACTTAAATCAGCACAGAGAACTTAGATCGTATCGAACACCCTCCTCATGTTCTTCCGCTTTGTACTTTGTCCGGTTCTGGTCGTCTTATAAATGCAGACCCGCTGCCGAAAGGCTGTTTACCTATTTATACTCTCCAAACTACCTAAAAGCTGAAGGCAGATTCAATCGAATATTTGTCATGCGGTCATGTAGTGGGCTACTTGTTGGCGGTCTAACCGGTTTGATGGCCTTGGACTGGACTGCTGATCTCTTACAATGAACCGTCGAAGACGGGCAGTGCAGGAATGCATAACATTCTCGTACCCAACTAAGGTTCCTCAGTGAGCCACAATTTTAGAATTGAGATTCTCGATCGACAAAGTTTACTAGACTCTTTCTATAGATTTAGTGGATGTGCCAAAGCGCCGGGAATAGCTTAGACTTGATAATACGTACGGCAATTGATGGCTTCAAAAAGGCGACACATCTCAACTTTAAACTACTTTACTTCACGGTTTCGTATTATCAGCATATCACCAATCAATCAGCAAAATGCTTGATGCAAGCGCAACATGGGTGAAGCCTTCAGGTCTAGGGCGCATCATGATTGTGCTGTCAATTGTGTTCCTTTTTCTTACAGCAATAGTTATTATCCTGCGCTGTTTTGTTCGTTTGAAATACGCAATTTTCGGTGTAGATGACGCCCTCATGCTTGCAGGTTGGGTAAGTTTACTTATAATCAACACAAGATACAAGATATTAAAATTATTTAGCTACTACATGTCGGTCATGTAGCTGTTAGTATCCAATCTATTTATGCTGGCTTAGGAAGAAAAGATGCCAGCTTAAATAGCTACCAACAGAGAGCCATTCTCAAGGTATTGAGTTCTTTAAATTAAAAACTTGATATTAATGCAGCTGCTAATTAATTACATGTAGTATACATGGATTGGAGAATTTATTTATATCTTCTCATTAATATGTCTTAAATACTCTATCTGTATTACTTTTTTGCGAATTGCTGTCAAGAGATTCCACCGCCAGATTATTTGGGGCACAATTATCTTCATTACAGGCACTCTGTTTTATGCTGTTATTGGGATGCTGGCTGTATGTCTCCCCATAAGTGCTAATTGGGATAACTACAACGCATGTTCATCAACCTTGAGAGTTAGTACAGGCTATGTACTGTCTATCAGTGCGGTTGTTTCGGATTGGATATGTTCGATCCTGCCTTTTTTTATGCTGTATAAGTCTAATATGCAGAAAGCAACCAAGGTTTCTGTTACTATTATTCTTGGACTAGCAGTTTTGTAAGTATCTTTCCTACTCTGTGATTCGGAGGTTAAGTGCTAAGTTCCTTCTAGAGCATCCCTGTCAGTGGATACGGTTTAGCATTCCCGCTATTTCCGATGCTCTGCCGATTCCCGATCCTAACTCCGTTTTCTCGGCACACTACTACGTATAAGTTTTTAACCCATAACGGTCAAGTGCTACAATCTCAGAGATATAAATTCAACGAATACAGCACTTAAGAAAACAGGCGCCATTTTTGGTTCGGTCGCGATCCGCAAAACTCATCATGTCGGCTCAGGATTCCTCTCTGCGTGAGACCAACTGGCCCACTCTGGCCAATTACGTCTCTACGCATAACGACACTTATCCGTTCATTGATCCATCCAAAGCCGACCTGTCAGGAAAGTCAGTCTTAATCACTGGCGCCTCCAAAGGGATCGGCAAGGCGACCGCAATTCGGTTCGCCATGGCAGGCTGTTCGAAAATCATCCTCGCCGCCCGTTCTGACATGGCCGAGGTTGAAGCTTCTGTCATAGATGCTGCCAAGAACGTAAACCGGCCCCAACCACTCGTTCATTCCGTCAAGCTGGATATCACGTCAGAGGAGTCAGTGAAGGCAGCCGCAGAGACCACCAAGGAAATACTCGATGGCAGCCTAGACATCTTGATCAATAATGCCGGCTGCCTTGAGGAATGGAAGCCCGTCATCGAGTCTGATCCATCGGAGTGGTGGTGGACTTGGGAGGTCACCATGAAAGGCACTTACCTCTCCGCCCGTTATTTTATCTCACTGCTTCTCAAGTCAGCGACCAAAACCATCATCAATATCAGCAGCGTCGGTGCTCAGATCATCGTCCCCGGGGCATCAGCGTATCAAACGAGCAAGTTCGCTTTATGCCGCTTTACCGAATTCATCGACAAGGAATATTACGAGCAAGGATTAATAGCCATATCGATTCATCCGGGCGGGATTAAGACTGAGCTAGCTTTGAACATGCCCCAAGCGATGCATTCTCACTTGAATGATACGGTAGAGCTGGCTGCTGATACAATGGTTTGGTTATCTCGGGACCGACGCGACTGGCTGTCAGGCCGATTCATCACGGTCAATTGGGATATGGAGGAGCTAGAGAACAAGAAGAAGGAGATCCTTGAAGGAAACTTGCTCAAGTTCCGTATGATGATCTAATATTAAACGTCAGGACATTCCTCTGTCTATGCAGATCAAGAAGTTTACCTTGAAGTTGGAGTATTGCGGGAAGCCAAGGCTCAATCAAATAGTAGTAATGGCGTTATCGTTTTTCTACTCTTCCTGTCACTGTTTATAGCCCCTATACTCATGAAACGACTATCCCAAGACAAGAGAGTGTGTCAAGTTTTGTGTCTCACCGAAGTCTTCCATCCGAAGTAGTGCATGACAGCTAAGTTGCCACTTCCCACCGTGATGATGACCGTAGCGATGAAGCTATAAGGGTTTTGTTTCAACAGAGATAGGGCGATTTGGAGAGAATTAAACAGAACAGCCCATGATGAAACTTTACTTGGTTCTCTTGAACAGAGAATTGGGTTGGTAACCTTATCAGGAGGAAACAAAGGCAATCGCTGAACGCAATTGATCTCCGAATTTTCTGTGATCAATCGCCACAAGAGATTCGTACCATGCGCTGGCAAATCCAATTCCTTGACCTAAAACTCACTATAAAATCTAAAGTTGGGAAAACCAGGTACGTCTTTTCGCTCCCATATCAGGTCTTCTAGAGTGTTACTGGGATGGCAATCCCACGGGCGATCCACAAGAAGACAGCGCATCATCGCAAAGCCGATAGAGAAACGGTCCGAGTTTCCCGTGCCGAATGAACTAAAGAGGCTGATGATGAGGGCTGATTTGGGAGCAGTAGTTCCTGGGAAGAATTCCTCGTCAAGTTGGCTGCCCACGACGAGGTTTACATCATCAGGGTGCTTGTAGAGCTTCTTCAGATTTTGGATGACTTCATGATCAGTCGAAAACTGGTCCCATGTGTCACGGACCGGAACAAACCTGAGCGTTGAACGCGCGAAAATACTGATTAAACGTCGGCAGCCCTTACTCTCGTTCATGTACGATACTTAAGACGACAATGTCAGAAGGGCGGCCGCGATAGAGTCCGGCGCTTCTGGAACTCCCGTCTACTCCAGACTTGAAGTTAAGAATATGCGACGAAAGTGCCCCAGCAAGAATACTTTCCAACCCAACGCTGAAAACCTAGTGCTATTGAAGCTCGTGTCAAACAAATTCTGTTCCCATAACGTCTTATTGTTCTGATCCTTGATTGGGAAGCACGGGATGATGAACTCGTGGAAGCAATAGACAACAGTCATCTATGCAGACACTGTCATTGGCTTTCCATTCTTAGGGACAAGTGGCCAACACTTTGTAGAACGTAAAATTAGCTATGTTTTATATAAATGTATTTTATTGCGTTTAATAACTTCTACTGACTATATCTACACGCAGCCCTATCTCCTTCAATATCTTCCAATACAACTCATCACGGCTTCCTACCTAAGTATAGCCAACTAGGGTACTGTGAAAGCTGGTTACCAGAAGAAAAACACAAACCTAACCGGCCAAAAGCCCAGCAGTGCAACCCCCTCCACCGATCTTAATCCCCAAACTCATTCTCCAATCTAATCGCAAATGGGATATTGGCCAACGATGAAGCTCTTAACAGGCTTCTTGAAGTTTCCGAAGAAAGGAGTGTCAACGCAGACGTCTTTTCGTGTGATTTCTCTACCGTGTCCACTGCAGTCAGGAGTACTCAGTCTTGACAACCCATCCGCATTTGATCGGGCCAAGGTTCTTGACGTCGACTCTGATGCCGAGAACATCGGGATAGCCGTCGAGGCTGGTGCATGTTGGCAACTTATCATCTCGCCACTGGCCAAGCAGCTTATTGCAGTTTCGGTCGGTATATGCATAGACACCCCACTGTCCGTACTCCTTAGCAAGAGATACGCCGCTGAGAGATAGGACGAGGAGAGTGGAAGAATGGATCTTCATGTTTGTTGATGTTTCTTGTGTTGTGATCTTTATGAAATACTTTAGGGATGGAGAGGGAAGTTGAGGTCTTGAGGACAATGCTCAAGCAGAATGGATCTCTGTGTTTTAGAACGAGTAGGTACTGCTGGAAACTGTATTTTTATATCTATAATTAAGGATGATCACTACCGTCTTTGAATTGACTTCCGCACGACAGAGGAGTAGTCATGGCCTTAGATGGTACCGCTTCCAAAAACCTCTTGCAAGTCGTAATTGCAATTTTTGTTAACGAGAGTTCCAAGCCATTGAACGAAATAGTTAGTCGACTTTTTGGAAAACTCTAGCGACGGATGACGTGACGGACTCGTGACGAACCCAGCATCATCATAGCCATAGTAGCGGGTATATGGCCACAGTTCACCGCTCGCAAAACTTGTAGCCCTAGCAAGAACTGCCAGGAAGTGATGTCGTATTCTGTTGCAATGTTACATTTGGTAGACACGAGAGTGACTGGGATAAGATGAGGGGTAGGTAGGTCCATACCCTGTAGTGAGAAGCTAAGAGTTAAGCAGAGACACTAACAACACTACTGCCACTTATGTGAGACATACCACCAATGAGGAAGCTGCTAACATAAACGGTAATATTCCAAGTTCTATTCATAACAGCGCTCAACATTAGCTAGATAAGCAAGACGCTGCAATTGCAAAATTTTGTTCACGGCGCTTATTTATCATATGCTCCTTCTCCTCATTTTCCCTCCACTTGTCCCTCTGCGCTTTGCAAATTTGCCTTGGTGTCCGTCCCTCTGCATTAGGAAGATCCATCAGTTCAATGCCTCCAGATTTCGTGAGGGTCGCAAGAACTCCATCTTGTATCTCGATTTTCTCGGCCAGACCCGGGGTAAATGCATCCCCAGAGCCGGCTATATGGACAGGTGTATTATTCCTCAAATGGCCAATAGTAGTATCAGCGCCCTGTTCTATAAGAAAATCTATTACGCCATGATGATCCAGTCTTCGAGCTGCAATATGTAGAGGGGAGTTTCCAGCACGACTAAGATCGTTAATCTTTGCGCCATGGGCGAGCAGGAGAGATAAGATCTGCTTGTCGATTGTCCCATCCACACTGGCGAGCATATTATGTAGCGGCGTGTCTCCCCGATTGTTCTGTATACTTGCATCTGCACCTTTGCCGCAAAGGGTTTCAAAAGCTGGCATAGAGGCTTCTCCATTTCCACCGAAGTAGGAAGCAGCATAGTGCAAGGCCGTGTTCCCTTCAACATCTTGAACATTGACTATCGCAGGGCCTATATCCAACATAAGATCGATAGTTGTTTTGGTATTCTGTACACTTTCGTGTGGATTGGGGTTAAACAGGTTATTCCGTGTAGCCCAGTGAAGTGGGGTGCTCCCTCGACTATCACAGAGGATATAATTTCTATAGCATTGATTGCGTTCCCATGATGAGCGAGTAGATTCTCAAGAGCAATGGAATTACCACGAAAAGAGGCCATGTGAATTGCAGTGACGTTGTCGACAATGTTGCCTGGCTCGTCGTACAGTCGTAGTTGAAGCAAGTCTTTCGTGAACCGGGCATGGACATCTGCGCCTCCTCTAACGAGTCTCTCGATCATCTTAGCGCCTGCCTACTCGGATACCATTGAAAGAACCGTTTCAGGTCTCCATGATGAGTCTTGATGAGCCCGTACGACCACGTCTGTCGGATAGGCACCCCAATCCAGCAATAGGTTCATCACAGCTTCGTTCTTGTCAACAGAAGGCTGCCAATTGAACGCCTCAATGTATCTCGTGGAATATAGATCTGAAGCAGCAGCAAGAGCGGTGCAGCCGGTACAATCTCGCTCATGAACATCACCGTATAGCAGCTGGTTATCGACTAAAAATTGTACTATCTCCAGATGAGCGCGCCTAGCAGCTTCGTTGAGCAGGGTGAAACCGCGTTTTTAAAAGGTGATTCTTTGGCTTGGTCCCATAACTCTTTCGCAGTAGGACAGGAGGGTACTGAGTGCACCAAGGCTTCCGTGTGATACGGCTGTGAAGAAGAAGGAGTAATAGAGAGGGAGCTCCTCTATTTCCTCAATAACCCAAGGCGCAATATCGAGATACTGCTCCGGAGTCGTCACATCATCCCGATAGATGATTGCAAGTAAGAAGTCAAATTCATCTGTTTCACACAAAACAGATCCATTGCCATCAACCATAGTCATTGGTGTGTACTTCATCATCATGATACTCGTATGGACCCCGAATGAAGTTGCCGTAGGGTGATTTATCTTCAAGCAGAGTGGACGTCATTTCTTTTAAGTGTTCAAGTGGTCGAAGAGAAGTTGAGCCTTTTTCATGCGTAAGCACTGAGCAGTGAATACTTATAACCAGAATCCCTTCGCTGTTGGAAATGAGTCATCGGCATGTATTTAAAGTGGAGCTGGTAAATAGCAAGCAAGAAAAGTGCGCCTGTTAACTTAATCATATATATAGGAGTTGCCTAGATGTCTAGATTTGTGTATATGACTTTGAATACGCAGTTAGTAAACGGCACAAATTGAGAGTTCTGTAGCTTGTCTGTAATTATGACTTCGCTACGTCTTTCTGCTTTATTACACTCACACCTCAAAAAGTACAACCTTCAGCAGACGTAGCCCTCACAACCAAGCTCCGTCAAGAGATCTGAAGTTATCAAAAAATGATAAGTCAGGTCTGGCTGATTCGGCGCGGGACCAAGCTGGAACCGGGAGGGAGGCAGAACCCTGATAATTTTCACCACTATCGCAAATGGGGTTTCACCATCTATCGTACCTACTATAGTAAAGAGTCTGATAAGCATTGGGAAGTGCTTCTATATTCTTTGAGGTATCAGACTAAGTTGGCATTTGGGACGTTTGAGGACGAGGAGGAAACAGACCAAGATGATAGGCGACGTGTTCAGGAATTGTTTTATCTCAACGTCTGGGAGAATCCCTCTCAGCTGGATGGTCTTGATGTTCGAGGTATTCGGGACTTTTGCAACGACGAAAAGCTCAAAGAGAATGAAGTCGTAGAGAAAGCCAACTTCAAGTACCGCGTGAGCACAAGACCCCACGAGGATCGAGCCATGGCAGATTATCTGTTCAATTTTGTTTTGCTCGCTGATGAAGCTGTTCTGAAGGATATAGAAAACGGCGAATTCGTCGTCAAGGCTATCTCGTTATCGTGGGATGGTAACTCGGGATGGGGATGGATGAGAATCCCAACAGGCTATCTGTTGGAGTTGTGGATATTTCTGATGTGGAATAAACACCGGGCCGAGTCTTGCCTTCGCTTTCACGGAGCTGAAGCAGATCTCGCGCAAAGTATTTGGTCTGGGGACATGGGGCTTTTGGATAGGGAAGATGTTCGGAAATTCGCGAAGGGCGTTATTATAGTAACCAAAAGGATGAGATGTGGTAAGGAATGTCGACGAACCAACCAGAAAGACTTTCGTTAAGATATAAGAACACTCAGTTACTTTTGACACAAGTACACATAAAGAATTGATCGCATCATATCAATAAAGCCAAACCCCGATTAAGTCCATTTCGTTTTCTCATCTCCGTTTTCGACTTCAGCAGCAAAACTGCCGAGAGCGGGTAAGCCATTGGCAGGTATTTAAAGTACAGCGGATATATAACACGCTAGTAAAGTTACCTGCAAATTGATTATGTAGATAAAGCAGCTGTCTAAGTCATAGATATATAACTTCAAATACATCACATCTCGAAATAATGGCACAATTGGAGAGAATTATAAATTGTCTAGATAAAGAGAAAGAAAACAAACGAAGTTGGTGGGTTTGTTGTGCAATGATTATGCAACAACTGTAGTGCCTCATGCCTTGGTATGTGGTTGACCCATCTACAATTACTTGTGCTCCATTCATGTACTTAATTTGAGCTCGGGCTGTGACTCTTCGCCGGACCTGACCAGCTTCACTGCATTGGCCATGCCCCCACTGGTCGAAGCTTGAATGTTAACCGATTTTTACATAAGTATGTCCTACGACCAACACATAATATTGTAGTCTTTTACCAGCCCTTTCTTTCTCATTAACCAATCCATCCATCCATCTATAAGTATGTCTTCGTCTATCGACGTAAAAGATGAGTCGCCTTATTATCGTTTCACTGAAAACCCAAACGCTAAGTATGAACGTCAAGGGCTTCAGGGACATTGTCCAATCCCTATGACGATGCTTCATACGAACGGTTCAATTTTATATGAGAATGTACATTTTGACCTCCTGTATGAGATCATTGCGCAGAATGATACAAATGCTCTTCAAAAATATCTCACGATAGCACCTTGGGCTGTCTCGATAGAGCCGGTTTTCGCGAACGATCTCTGGGCCATCCCAGACAGACATCTGTTTTCAGACGACTGCGCCTGTGAAGTTGTGATGGACATGAACTACTGCATGTGGGCAGCCTATCGGGGAGGTCTTGGTGTACTTGAAACTCTTCTGAATCACTGTACGAAGGGCAAGGATCCGGATATGAAAATCAGATTCGAAGCCTTTAATACAACTTGAATCAACAGAAACCGTGCACTACGGTGAGATCGGAGCGTCCTCTTACATTGGCTCTATGGACATGGGGGCGAGTTATAGGTATATGTAGGTATCTATATATATGATGTAGATAAGTCCTGGCACACGCTCAATGGAGCATTACGGGTCACTCGCTATGCATCAGAGTTTCTCAGATCACCCACGCCACTTCCTCCAGGTAACCAGTTCTCGTCAAACGCGCCAGGAGCAGGACGAAAGTTAAGATCCGCGTCAAAGTTTCTCGGGCCTCTCGGTCTATTGGCAATCACAGGGTCATTAATAATATACCAGACAAAGCCCAAATTGCTACGACTGAACGCGCCTTGGCCATGAAGCCAAAGTCCCTAGATGGTTACATGTTAGCAATCGCTTGCTCCTAAGTATATGCTGAGGAGTACTTACAAATCTGTTAACCAATGAGGCATAGCCGCTCGGACGACCTTCAGTCTCCAAGGTCCTGATCCGTGCTGAGTAATCGCGACCGACATACCACCGCTGTGGTGCTCCACCATTATCTTGGGCAAGACATCGGAGAGGCTCCGTGCGAGCGTTGTAGTCTCTCATTGAGGGATTACTGTTGTTCGGGACGCTGGTGTCCCTTGGGTTGCCATAGGATCGAGAGTATCTGGAAATGACGTATAAGCGGTGCCAAAACTACTAACATGAAAGGTCATTACCTATACTCAGCACGCTGTTCAACGTTATACCAATTCGGAGTTACAGCTCCGGGTTGGCGAAGGGTCTGGCTGTGATACATGCCCATGCTATGGACACCAAGAAACCAAGTATCACCACTACCAGTAAACGTTTGGCGATCCAGAGGAATATGGAAATGAATGACTATCCATCGATCATGATACGTTGTATGCGTTCTATCAGAGTAACGGGCGCGATGTGCCGCTCCTGGGTTCTGGCCAGGCACTGGGCCAATCCAGAAGGCTACCTCAAGCATCATCTCATTTCGTCGGCGCGGCAACCAGCGCATATAATGCAAGCTGAGGTCGCCATTGAGAATTCCCTCTAGGGCCAGTGCGATACTTGGCTCGATTTGGTTCTGCGACCGATCGTTCATAGTGATCTCGGTTAATCTTCGAGCTTCGAGGAGATCTCGCTTCGTTGTTACAACATCAGGGTCGGGCGTGAATGAACACAGCGATTCCGAAGCAGCCGCCATACTGTCCATAGCAAGCCTCGAACCGGCGATGTTGCAAAGCATTCCCGAGATGGCGACGTCAGGGTCATAAACCGGTAGTCCAGACCAATCGCCTTGGTAAAGCATCTCATCAAATGTACTCACGTTGGCAGCGGTGTCAGCATAGCCGAAGTCATCCATCCGCAGATTATAAATGTCTGTCAAGTCGGGTCGTCGGCGCTCAGACTGAATCCACACTTTCATGATAGGGAAAAGTAAGGTCAGAACCGTCGTCATGTCAGTTGCGCGTCCTTCAAGCAAGTCTCGCGCGTATAGCTCATCGCTGCTGCTAAACTGTGCACTCCACGTGCCAGGGCATATAGGATCTTTGAGAAACTTTTGCAAAAGTTCGTCAAAGTTCTCTGCCATCTCATCCTCGTAGACAATAACGGGCGTATCCCGCTCGCTCTTGTCGGAGCTTTTGTCACCCGAGCAGCAATATGCCTCATTACCATAGATACAGCCTTTGGTGTTGGCAGTTATCCTACCTCCAAAGAGTTCAGTGAGTGACTGTTCAGCAATGCGGGTCGATCCAGACGGGCAGGCATCGGTACACAACTGCGTATTGGCAAAGGATGAGACTTGATGGCCGACCCATTCGCACTCTTTGAAGGCTTTGGGCGCCTCTGTGCAGCAGTAGTTGTACTTGCCGGCCTTGCAAGATCTCTGACCACCCCAGCCGTTCCGAGATTCTGCTATGAAAGACGAATAGCCTGTCGGGCAGGTATTGTCATCGAAGCAGTCATCTGTCCACTTACACTTTGACCAAGGCTCAGTGGTCTCAGTGATGTCGCAGCAAGCGGACTGCCAACCTTTCTTGCAACCAGCGCGAAGAGTGCCTACCTCGACCTCGCCGGCATTGCAGCCAACTACACAGTGACCACTGTTCCTATGACCTCTCCAGCGACATACAGGGACTTTAGAAGACTTGGGACAACACAATGTCTGAACCTCTCCCGAGCCCGAAGGGCATTGTGTCGCGTCCAGCATGATCTGAGACTTGTCGTCATCACGAATGATTTCGGTGTAGCCGCGAGGACAGGTCTGGCCACAGTTGGTGAAGTAACAGAAATCGTTGGAATCATCCTTCACCGACTTCTCTGGCTTGACAATAGTCAGGCCAGTGGAAGTGTCTGCATTGCTCTTGATGCCAAGCGCTGCGACCAGTCCCTTCGAGTATGAATGTTTCGCATCATCATAGTCGACAGCCCAAACAAGAACGCCACTAAGGCATTGCGACTTGAGAAAGTTGGCTTTGAGCTTCCAAGTATCCTTGTCATCATAAGACACCCATTGGTCGTTGTTCCACTGGATTGTCTTGATAGCGGCGTCCTTGTACAGCTTTGGCCTGAGCTTCTTGTCGCGAATAAGATCAGTGATCTCACTGTTGAATAGGATGCCAGCTTCACCGCTGCATATACCAGCATCTCCAGCAGAGAGATATGCGCAACCAGGCTCAGAACAGGAGGGGTCTGCGAGTGTAACACTTCGTCCGTAGAAAGCCAAACCGAGGACAACTTTCGAAGGAGAGACCTTGTTGCGCCATAAAAGATCCAAAGAGCTCTTGATCTCGGTCAAGTTCGTATGGGCTCCCACGAACGCACCGGTCCATTTGTTGCCAATATCCCACGCGCCATGGAGATCATAACTCATAACGTTGAACCAATCTACCGATGGTTCGATGTTCTCGAGATCAAAGTGCTGGAGATACCAATAGCTGGTCGGGAGAGTAACCGAGAGGCCATACTTGTAGTCGCGGAGGGCAGACTTGAGTCTTTTCATGAACCTTGGATAGGCCTTGAAATCAGACTCACGACCATTGCGGTCGTGGTCAACGGGGTATTCCCAGTCAATGTCGACACCGCTGAAACCCCATGTTTGCATGAAGAGTACCAAGGAGGCAAAGAAGGCTCCCTGTCTTGTCTCGTCCGCATTGACCAAGTCTGAAAAGGTTGTAGCTGTTGGCGAACCATTGTCAGAGAAGGTCCATCCTCCGATGGACAACCAAAGCTCCTGTCCAATGTCCCTGGTCTTGAGTGCTGCCAGGTCAGGATATAGGCGCTCATCATCGGCAGTACCTGGAATGACCTTGAATGTGTCGGGGTCGATACTGCCGAATGCAAAGTAGATGTGGGTGTAAACGCCTTGGGGAAACGAGGCGGGAGCCATGCGATTGCATGAGCGTGTCGCGCCGCCTGATCCGTAGTAGCCGATCACGCGATCGACTCTCTGCGTTCCAATGCTGCAAGATGGTCTCTTGACGGTTTCTTTTCCACAGAACTCCTCGGTAGTGCCGCAGAAGCCAAACTTGCTGCAGCAGACGTTAAGAGGACACTTGGTAGCATTGAAGTATTGCGAAGGCCAGTTGCCTGGGTTACATTCAGCTTTGTAGTCACAGCTGTTGATGCACTTCACCTTGCTGCAATAGTCTGGTCCTGTGCCACAAACATTGTTGGAGCCGCAGCAACCGACTTCGCAGGCGGTAGACTTGTCACAAAATACATCTGCGACAGCCAAAGGGATTGAGGTGAGCAACAGAGAAACCGCAGTGGTTGCCCAGGTTGGCCTCATAGTGAATGTAAGAATGAATGCCCGTTGTAGTTGAACAACAACCAAGAATGACTTGGTCAGAAAATGTACAAAAGAGTGACGATAAGTGAGTGACTTGACAAGCAAAGAAAGAATAAAGAGTGATAAGAGTCTAGCAAGCTATGACTTGATGGTTGCTTGACACATAAGAGCAAGTGAAGCCATAGATACTTTATCTCGAATGATATTGTCGCTGCTCACTGCAGTAAAGGCAGCAAAGTCCCCATGCGTGATCTCGTTTGGCCCAAGAGAGTACCTCGGCTTTACACACCGTCGTAGCGACAGAATGCTTGACTCGGAGGTTATTCTCATGACTAGCTTGTTGAGTGGACAAGTCCATACAGTGATTTTCCACGCCATGGTCTTTTCCATCCTGGTTATCGGCCTCAATATGCCGAAGCGCCTTTTGTTCTGCAGCTTTTTAGCCTTGGCGGTCGCCGTAAGTTTGAAGTGGATGCGGGTGTTCTATGCGTCTTTTGTTGGTCCTGACTTTCAGTTCCTTGTCTTCGTCGTAGCAAGTCATGAAAATGGATAATGTTTCTTTTTTATGTGGGTTCTATCACACGGAGTCCAGATTATGGTGGCAGGGGAAGATCCTGTGGGGTCGCGGAAATCACGGTCGTAGTTCAAACAGAGCACGATGTCGGAGATGTTGTTGGTTGACAGTGTTGGTTGTGAATTTGCCTATGGTTGGGTACTTCAAGGTCAGTGGAGTTGCTGTGGGTATCAAAGATCCATGAATTTTTCACGCCCCAGCCAATTTTGTAACCAGGATCTACGGCTACAGCAGCAAGCGTATTTTTAACGCTATCTCTTCACCCAACTCCACAGGTAGTGGCGGGATCAGCCCTTTACCCTTGCCAAGGGTTACGTTACGTTTGAACAAGGCCAGCTATCAAGTGAGCCATGGCAGTCAGTGGACACGATCAGACCATGGCAGGCCCTGGCTCATTAAACACCATGCGGCAGACCCCATGCCAGGCACCGAGGTCCCTGGACTGGTTGAGTACACGCATACAACGAGATGCCAAGCCGGCAGCATCTTCCATGATTGACTTTTAGCGATTGAACTACCGCTTTGGGACCAACGGACCGACTAAGTCTCTTGAGAAGTCAATTGTTTTCATCACTCTGGAGTCAACATAGATTGCCCGATGACGGTTTAGAAGTAATGTCGAGTTAGTTCCTGAGCTCATCTAGCTATAATCTCATAAAACAACTTTATTCTTCTTTCCAACAGGCTACCTTTTTGATGTTACTATCTCAAGTCTCTCGTTAAACATTATCTGTCACTCTTTTTGTTATTTCCTTCATCGGCACAATGAGAGTCCTGCTCAACCCTTCCAATGGCTTTCTGCTTGGTCTGGCAGTGGCTGCTCGATTTGCAGATGCTGCTGGCCTCGCTATGTTCCCCCAGGGCTATCTGGCCAGCACTGGACTCTCGTCTACATGCGAGACCACACTGTACCAGTCAGTCAACTGTCCTCAGGAAGCTTCAGATCTGATGTCAGATGGGTACATTGACAGCGATGACCAGTCTGTAATCGATTTAGTCTGTCGCCCAGTTTGTGGAAGCTCCATTGGCCATATGCGTGCAAAAGTTGCTTCGGCCTGCGGCTCCGAAGAAATGGTTCCAGGCATGTCGTACGTCAGCCTTGTTGACAAATTCTGGAGCAGCTGGAACCAGTCTTGCTTCAGCGACCCGAAGACGGGAAAGAATTGTAACAGTATGTACGAACCTCACGCATCTGTCTTTTGACTCTTATTGATCCTCTCAGGCGTCATTTCCGCCTTTCCCCAGGTCGACGATCTCTCAGAACTCGCAAAGTCAGACTTGTGCTCTTACTGCAATGTTGAGCAATACGCTATGATGCAAAAGGACGCTTACACGGGAGCTTATGACGAGTATGCGAAAGGTTCTTATGAGTACGTTGCAAAGACTTGCAACCTCGATGTGGACAACTTCAACGCTACGGACAGTGTATTCAATGTTACGAACCCTGACGTTAATGACGACGTCTGTGTGTCTGGCAAGACATATACGACTCAAGATGGTGACACTTGCGACTCAATCGCACTCTCTCAAGGAGTATCCGCAGCTACGATGTATTACATTAACGCGAACATCTTCAACTGCTCAAAGATCACAGCAGGAACAGATCTTTGCTTGCCCTTGGCATGTACCAGTATATATCAGGTACAGAAGGGCGATACCTGTCTTCATATTGCTTTGAACGCGGGAATTCTGAAATCCAAGCTCACCTCGTTCAATTCTCAGTTGAACGCGAACTGTACCAACTTGCACGATGCAGACCCAGACTGGGGCAGCGTTCTCTGCGTTTCTGCTCCAGGCGGGACATACTCTGGAAAGCCGCTGAATATTTCTGCGCCTACTGAGCAGCAAGCTGTTGATCCTCCTTCTGGGACGACGGTCGCCAAGGGCACTACTAAGGACTGTAGTCAGTGGCTCGGTTACGACGGTAGTCTCAGTTGCACGCAGATCTGCCTGGCATATCATCTTTCCATCAATCTGTTCACTGCCATGAACCCTTCTTTGAACAAAACAACTTGCGACACAGACTTGGTCGCTGATAATGCCTATTGTCTCGAACCGGTCACGGGCTGGGATCTGCCTGTCGATTCAGCGGTCGTGACTAGGACTATGACCACGTCCGCTACTAGTGTCAAGGCTACCATGATAGCCACGGCAAGTGCGAAGGTGCCCAGCCCCACGCAGCCAGGTGCAGTTGATGACTGCAACAAGTGGCATTATGTCAACGACGGGGACGGTTGTTATTCTATTGCGGAAAGGTACAGTATTAAATTGGCTGACTTTTACGATTGGAACTCTCAGGTCGGTAATGACTGTGGTGGTCTCTGGTTGCATTATTATGTGTGTGTTGGAGTTGAATCGTGAGGAAACCGCGCTGGACCTCTAATTTATTCGTCGTAGGCGGTTGCTGAAAGACAATTTTCTTTCACATGGTGTGTAATTAGAGAGTAGAGTAGTATTGTGAAAGTGGGCTCAATTCCCCCAATCACATTTGATTTATTTCATTGGCTGAGGCAGTTATTGATGACTCAAGCGTTGGAAGCTAGAGCTTTACTAATTTTATAAAGTACCCACGCGCACGCTATGCCTATCCGTTTTCCTTTCTGTAAAAGTCAGTCGTCCACAACAATGCCAGCGCCTTCGCCCGACTCCGAATCGCCGTATCGAGAATTCATCCAGGCATCAGAAAGACGAATTGAAGATGAAGATCCTCCTTATATACCCATGACAATGACTGATCAGGATGGTTCTGTTCTTTGTGAAACCGAGAACTTTGACCTTCTGGCGAAGATCATTTGTCGAGATGATGTTACTGCGCTGGAGAACTATCTCGCCATTGCACCTCTATTCATCGAAGAGGTAGATGAGCTTCCCTGTTACTACTCATTCTTCTATATTGCAGTTTCCAGTGGCAGTCTTGGTGCATTGAAAATGCTTCTTCATCACTACTTGACAGTCATTAAACCAGGAAAACGGCTCAGCTTCAAACAGCGTGGATTCGTTCTGCTGAATGAAGCCGCACGACGGGCTCATATCGACATAGTGCAGTTCTTGCTCGACAATCAGCCATTATTTTCTGACATCCAGGAGCGGGATCCTCAAGGCTGTACCGCCATACTGGCAGCTGCTGATTTTTACTCCACCAGATATAAAGAGGCTTTTGACTGGCAACCGTCGATAGAGAGAAGCACGGCTGTAATGGAACTGTTGCTCGATCGAGGTGCCTGCGCTTCCGACGTTGTGTTAGCAGGCGCAGGCTACAAACAGTCAACCATAGTGGATACTGTTTTGACTTTGGCTGTGCAGTGGGCAGGCTCTGGTATCATCAAGAGACTCGTTGATGAAGGTGCCGATATCCATGCCAAGGTCACAAAAGACTCGTTCCATCTGGGACTTTTTAACCAGGATGGCGATATCGATGAAGTTCGTGCCATTCACATGGCTTCCTTTCACGCAAACTCCATCGCCCTCGATACTTTACACAGTTACCTAGGGGCTGGAGCCAATAACCTGGATACGGCATCATTTCGCGACAGTCGAGGCAGCATTCCTCTTCACTGGGCTGCGCGCAACCAATTACGTAAACAGGCTCATACTGTCTCTCGATCTGAACTGCAAGGAAGGGTCGACAATATCACAACAACAATTAATCTTCTGTTGGATATCGATCCTCCTACGGTCAATTACCAGGATAAGGATGGGAATACAGCTTTGCATTATGCTATCCATTATTTCCCCGAAAATGGCGAACTATATTCTGCGATTTTCAAACTTCTTTGCCAAAAGGGTGCGGATGCAAGTATTCGCAACAGCAGCGGACAAACACCATTATACAACCTGTTCGATCTCGATGATTTATACATCCCCGACGACACAGAAGCTATGTCTATTCTCCTTGCGCACGGTGCGACGGTCAACGATACTGATCACTCTGGAAACACGGTTTTGCATCATGCAGCAAGGAATCTACGTAATTTAAGCGTGATATCGTTCTTATTAAACGAAGGTGCAGATGGTACTGCACAGAATCTGAAGCAAGACACGCCTCTTCACATAGCTGCTTCTGCTGAATTCATGCCAAATGTGCCAAGCAACAGAGCGGCCGAGAAGGTGGACGCACAAAACAGGATTCTGTCAAGACTGGCCGCTGGAGGCGAGATTGAACTGCCAGACCTAATGAGCGTGCCAAACTCGGAGGGCAAGACGCCGCAACAACTGTTAAATGCGAAAAGGGAAAAGTGGAATGAGATTGATCGGAAACTTGACCAGCAGCAGGAATGTATGGGCCGGGGTATGGGCCGCGGTACTGGTCGAGGTAGGGGTCGGGGTATGCGTTAGGCTTAAGCGAGACATGAGGATTAAGTCCTTGGTCAACGAGGCTTATGTGCCCGGTTTTTCTACGTGTTTTTCACAGTCCCAGTGGGGCGGAAACGTCGATTTACTGTTGGAGCTTATTTATCATACTTCAAGTTGCTATTTAAATAGGTAGATTGTGTTGATACAGTACATGACCATTCGCCTAGGCACTGACACATACATAATACCTGGCCCAAAGCCCAGTGCATTTAGCCCCAATCGCCGGATTCCACTTGACTAACTGAGCCATGGTGATCTTGTAGTACTTCTGAATTGAGTCGCATGTTGTCGTGGAGGCGACTGGATGAAACTTCTTACAATTGCTTACCATGCCTGACTGGATCGGCGACGGCGTCTTAACACCAGTGCTGGGCTTGGTGGGGGTACCGCCAATTACACCAACGCAGACATTGTAGTTAGCCCAAAGACCCGTACATTTCGAGCCAACAGCAGGGTTCCACTTTGCAAAGTCTTCCATCGAGATCTTATAGTAATTCTGAATGGAATCGCAAGTCGTGGTCTTGGTCACCATGTGAAACTTGTTGCAATTGCTCACCATGCCGTTCTGGATCGGTGGAGGCGTCGAGATACCGTTTGGAGATTTGGTGGTAGTGGCAGCGGGTTGAGTGGTGGTCTTGGTGGGGGGCTTCCAACCGACAGTGGCAACGCAGACCCAGTAATTGGTCAACAATGCTGTGCAGTCCTTTCCAACAGCGGGGTTCCACGAGAGGAAGGTAGAGAGCGGGAGGTTGTAGTATTTCTCAATGGAGGTACAGGTAGTGGTGGACTTGATCTGGTGGAACTTTTCACAGTTCTTAACCATGCCGTCCTGAATAGGTGAAGGCGTTTCAATCCCGTTTGCGGGCTTGGTCGTAGTGGGCTTAGCGGTCGTTGTAGTGGCTGGCTTATACCCCTTAACGCTAATACAGACCCAGTAATTAGCCCAGAGGCCACTACAGTCCTTTCCAACGGCCGGGTTCCACACGAGAAACTGGGCAAGCGGCAGCTTGTAATATGACTCGATCGAAGAGCAGGTAGTAGTCTTGGCGACCTGGTGGAACTTGTTACAGTTCTTCGCGATGCCTTCTTGAATGGGCGAAGGGGTCTCAACGCCGCCAGTCGCTGTTGGCTTGGGCGATGTCGCAGAGGGCTTCACAGTAGGTGTGCCAAGGATGCCGACACAGTAGTAGTAGTTGGCCCAAATACCGCTGCAGTCTTTACCAACAGCAGGATTCCACTTGAAGAAGGTATCGAAGTCGAATGTGCCGTAACTAGCCACAATCTTTGCACATGTTTCACCTTTGGCAGCCTGGTGAAACGCAGTGCAGCTCTCAATGATCCCCTCCTGGGTAGCTGTCGGCTTTGTTGGGCCTGTTGGCTTGGTTGTAGACTCAACTGTTTGTGTCGCGGGAAAAGTAGGCGTTCCAAGAACACCAACACAATACCAAGTGTTAGCCCAGATGCCACTGCAGTCTTTGTCAACCGCAGGATTCCACTTGTAGAAGTCATCAAAGTTGAAGGTCTTGTATTCAGAAATGATCTTGGCGCACGTATCTCCCTTCTTGGCCTGGTAGAAGGACGTGCACGTATCGATGAGCACAGCCTGAGTTGGACTAGGCTTTGAGTCCTTGGTGGGCTCAGGTTCGGCAGCTTGAGTGGTCGTAGTCTCTCCCCTACGAGGAATACCGTTGTTGACCTCGACGCAGTATGAGTGGCCAAACTGCATGCCGCTGCAATCATCTTTCACGCTGGGGTTCTATGACACGTTAGCGACGCCTCTCTCCCGAATTGCCTTTCACGTACGTATTCGACAAATTGCGAGTGCTTAAGATTCCAACCCTCCTCAAGGTAAGTACAGTCTTGGTAGTCCTCTTCTTTTGTTTCCCACCAGGTGCAGTCAGATGGCTGCCCGGGGTCAACTTGACCGTCTTGTCTTCGGAGTCTTTGGCCTCGTGATGCCGTGACTCCAACAGCTAAGAGGCCATGAACAAAGACAGCTGATAAGTGCATGACAGACAGTGAAGCCAGTGACAATTAAAGATAGATGAAGAGTGTGATTGAGACGATGTTAAGGCAGTTCTCGCTGTCGTTAAGATATTTAAGTAAATCTTCTCCACGGGAATTCTTGTCACCGACCACCGTGGAATACATTTTCCTCCTTGATAATACCTCACCAAGTTTGTCAGCCACGGCCATTTCACTGCATGGTTCATCGTATAAAAAAAACTCGAACCACTGAACAAGCCAATGCACGGTTTCCTAGCTCTTGCAGCTTCATGAGAACCAACGGTCGTGATACAGGTTCTTTTGCAGAAGAACGGGGCACCGGGGAGTCATCGCCAAGAACACTCGATATCGTGAGCTGAAACCTCGGCGTCCCTGCATGTCTTGTCGTAGTCCGCAGCTCGGCACTACACAGGCTTCTATCCGGGATAGACTGAGCCGAGCCAAGCATCTTAGGAGCACGTATTCATCCGGAGGTAGGGCGACAGACCGGGGGAAAGCTATGTGGGCCTAGTAAACAAGTCCCGCTGCGGCTGAGCTCGTCGGTCAACCCTTGACCTGTCCATCAACCGTGCAGTCCCCGCTTCGTTCACGCTGAATGTCACTGGTTGCATGAACCAACAGTCAATTCGTGAGATACCTCCCTAAGCTGGGTACAATCACGGCGGTGAGGTTACATTCTGACTCGAGTATTCCTCGTATTTTCGGAAACTTATTCTGAGGTTGGGCCAGGAACTTTTCTCCGGCTAATTAGCTTAAGTGGGTTTTAACCGAGGATGAGAAATGTTGATGTTTCCGTCGTACGACCAAAGTACCCTCACAAACATAAATCAGGGATTTTGAAGTTATCCCAGAAGAGTCTTAGGCGGATTATAATGGAAATGCATTATTGAGGTTGAGATGTCACCAATGACGATTCTGAAACAGCCCTGTAAGGTACACTCATGTGGCTGGCGGGATGATCTGCATCCTTCGGATGTTACCGAACCCAGTTTAGCTTCAGGTAATCAATAAGCAGGGGTTCACCAGGACCCGAATTCTCTTTCTCGATGAAGAGGCTGTTTGTTCTGAGCTCATTCCGATCTGCCGAGGCTCACTCTCCTGCACTGCTGCCAAGACGGATACGGCTGAGAAAAATTTTCCAGCAGGATAATTGTCTCCGCGCGTATGTAACGCTGTGTTGGTTGAAGCATATGTTTGTTGTCGGTTCTGCTAGTCGCGAATTAGGGGTCCACGGCTCCACCGGGCTAGCGGGGGAGCAGCTGGCCCGAACCCCGAAACTCCACAGAGTAGCAGGCGTTAAATTAGTTACTGTCATGGTTAATAATTAAGGTCCTGGCAAGGCGCTTCGGTCTCTCCCGTGGTTCAGGGAATAATAATAGTGCCGAATGTGGACTTATGCGAGCGTTGACAAACAGTTTGTGAGTCTAACGACAGAAGTATCAGGAAGTGCATGTGTGAAAAGAATGACCTGCCGATTGCGGCAATTGTGCCCGAGATCGTGAATATGTCATCCCAGATCTGGATCATTCACAAAAATTCTCAGTAGCTCCATCTATGCCCCTAGCAACTAGAATTCTGCCAGCCTGACTACGATGCCAACGGTCGCGGATACGATTGAGCTTGTATGAAAGCCTTTTCAGTAGCTTCATGCGCTTCCATCGACAAGCTGTTACCCTAAAGTTGGTCGTGGACTGGTTCACTATGGCAGTCAAAGTCCTAATTACAGATTTAGGCGATTAGTGACGGCTATGAGAGAACCATTTGTTTAAATGTTTTTAATGTGGCATCAAGTCAACATCAGATATTGCTCAACTTATTGTCTCCGGCCCTACGGCGCAGGTAAAAGAATTGATCATATACAATTGGATGCCCAGTATTATCACAACTGGTGGTTCACAGTTTACCAGACATATTACAGTGCTGACTCAGATAAGCATTAGGAGACACTTATCGATGCAATGACTCGACAAGCTCACCTTACACTCGGCTACCATGCTGAAATGATATACGAAGAGGACCAGAACCAGAAGTGGGGATCGTGTACAGACAAAAGCGAGTATGTAGACAACATAAGCCGATTGAAGAAGCTATTTCGTCTTACAGTGAGAGAAGACCCATCATTACTTAATAGTCTCAACACCACTAAAATTCAAGAGCTATATCGCGAGGAGCTTCTAGAGGCCAGAAAGAATATAGAAGCAGCGAAATCTTACTTTATATTTATCTTCAGTGAGGCTATCTTGAAAGGCATTATCCATAAAGGTGTTTATAATTAAAGTTATTAGTTATAATTAAAGTTATTAGTTATAATTAAGATGAAGATCAAGTCAGGCAGGGTTAGATGAGAATTCCTACTGGCAATATATTGAGATTTTAGGAGTCACTTTTACTTTATGACTTTATTACTTTTGACGTTTATCGCGAGATTAAGGATCACTAATTTGGAGAGGACTCAAAGAGGTACACTTAGCCAGGTGATGCCTCCATTTATCCAACTGGCGGCTGTTCTAAAGCTCAGACTGCATGGCCAGAAAGTCAGTCTAGATTTTCTCAATTCAGGCTGGATCACTAGTAGACAGTTAAGTCAAGATTATGATTGCATTTGCATTTCTATATACATGCAAAGTGCTTGACCACTGGGCTATAATTACAGCATCAATCCCAACTTCATAACAAGTAAACTTCCGAATTCTTCGTCTTCTAGCCCCTCCACGCCGACAGAGTATTAGTAATGCCAACACTGTCGGCCAACACCTCATGTGGGGGCTCTTCGTGTTTGCTGCCTAAAAAAGGGAGAGGCCTTTTCTGGTCTTTTCTTGCAAACATGTCAACCTCTCCTCTCTTTCAGGATTGAACGTGCGTCACTATAATACTAGCAGAGTGTGAAAATGGCAGAACTCTCAGAAATTCTAGACCTCTTATGGAATCCTCCCCGAAAACGTGACCGCCATCCTGAAATGCTAAGCCCGAACCGTTTCAAGCCTGAGGATTTTGGATACTACAAAAAATGGGGTTTTGCGATTTATCGCACATATTATGGCGCTGAATCTGATCAACACTGGAACGTTCTTCTCCAAGCATTGAGAGAACAAACGCCACTGTCTATCAGGTATTACGAGAGCGACGAGGCTGAAAAGCTCTGGAAGAGGGACATAAATTGGCGGCACGGGTATTACAAAAAGAGGGAAAATCACTTAGCCTCACTGGACATATTCAAGAGCTTATTTCGTCTATTTCCACATGAGGATCCTTCACATCTTGAGGGTCTCGACATCAATGGCGTACGAGAGGTTTGCCGGAAACAACATCATGAGGCAGAGCAAAAGATGGCAGGGGCTAAATTCTGTTTCGCCCTGGTTGCTGACAAGGCGGTACTGGATGGCATCACACGAAACGAATTTGTTGTTAAGGCGGTCGGCTACGACTGGGATCGTATCGAAAATGGTGGCTGGGGTTGGATACAGCTGAAAACAGGCTGTTTGCTTGAACTTTGGGAAGCTCTTCTGCTTGCTGATGTGCAATCTACCAACAAATATTACTGGATGGAGTGCGATGGCCCAGAGAGTGAATTAGAAACTGAGATCTGGCTTAGAGACATGTCAGTGCCTTGCTTTAATGTTTACTCTGAAGTTCAGACAGCGACTGAGAAGCCTTGACTGATGAGTGGCTATTAGTTGATAAAAGGCCACTTTATAGCTCTTATGTCATATATATACAATCTTTTGCTTGGCGTAATCTCAAAGAAAATGATTATGGCAATACTTCTAGTAGCGATGTCTTTGGTTAGATTGTCTTGCGAACGAGATATCTGGTAGTCATTTTTTTATCTTTAGTGTGAATAAGTCATTGCATTTTCTACAGGCAGCTTGAGTAAGCGCTTTCTAATCTAGGTCGGGTTTTCTGGCTACTGGTGGTTACGGTAGTAAATGCATTTCCATACGTATTTCGGAGCATTCATTTGTTGGATCCGCGTTCCAGCCACCACGCCATATGTACTCCTCTAGGTCCTCTTCTGGACCATCGAAAGATAGCACCGTATGGTAATTACCGTCCCTTCTCACAAGCGAGTGCCAAAGGGCAAGCAGATAGCCAGTTGGTATTCTCATCCAGCCCCAATTATTCCAGCCGTCCTCCCAGTCATATGAGACTGCCTTAACGACAAGCTCGCCTCTTTCTATAGCTTTAAACACTGCTCTATCAGCAAGAAGAAAGAATTTGAACTGATGCCCTGCTATGGCTTGTTGTGTCTCGGGTCTATCACGAAGGCACATTTCGCGGATCTCATGGACTCCTAAGCTGTCGAGTGATTGGTCCTCACGAATATCAAGATAGAATAAGTCTTTGATTCGTTTGATATCGTCTGAGTATTGTTCTTGGCTTTGGTAATAGTAGGTTTTTGGTAGGAAATCAGCCTGTTGATGCATCAGCTCATCTTCAAAGGGCATGTCTTGATAGTAGCCAACTGCAAGCATAGTTCGCCGTTTTAGCGCGTCAAGCAGCGTATCCCATTGCTTATCAGACTCGGACTATAGTGCGTGCGATAGATAGTGTAACCCCAGTGACCGTAATAGTTTGAGTTTTCGGGAAGAGTTCTATCAAGCTTCGCTTTGCGAATAATCCTCCCCTGACGTGTGCTGGGAGGTTGCCATAGCATGTTGATCATTTCGTAAGGCCTGGCCATGTCGTCGAGGTGTTGTGTGTGCCGAATAGAATATGAAGAAATGAAAATGCGGGCGCGGTTTTATCGATGTTGTTACCTGTAGAGGGGAAATGATGGAAGGGAACTGTTCTCCATTTATTATTTTTGATCGGTATATAATGACCTCAGGCACTACTGGCCTGATCCCTGTCACCAACACCAACTTCCGGGCTTCTCTTTTACTTTTAGGGAACAGTTACCATGCTTTTTGCAAAACAGCCTTTCTATCTTATTGGGTACTAGCCAAGGTTAAGCCAAACAAATATTAGAGGCTGGCACTTTGCCGGTAGGCCAGTTTGTGTTGTGAGCGAGATCCATCCTGGTGTTGCTGTCTGAGCTTCAGAACAATCGCCAAGTGGCTCTATGCAAGAAAGCCCTGGCCAGACATAAGTATCTAGGTCGTGTTTTGACAGTTCGTATTGCATCTCAATGTAGATAGTACGACAAATAGCATCCTGGTAGAAAAGCGACTCCCAGAGGTTAAGTATGTCACCTGTTGACATTCTAACCCATCCTGGACTCATTCGATCCTCGTCCCCATCATAAGCAACAGTTTTGATTACAAAGACTCCACATGCAATATCTTTCAGCACTTGCTTATCGGCAAGCAGTACGAAGCAATGTTTGGCCACTTCTATGTTGTCGCTGGCCCGGGGAAGCTCTTTCCGGCATAACTCTTGAATTTGGGGAATGTCGAGACCACCGAGCAGCAATGCGTCTTCCCGGGTCTCAAGGCGGAAAAGATTCTTCAGTCGATCTATATCCTCCAAGGTACTTGCTTTTATCAATGTATTTTCCCCAGTTTCTCTTAATATCCTCATTGAACATTCTGTCCTCTTCGTGGTATCCGAGTGCAAGTAAGGTCTGTCGAGTCACGGCGTCAATCAGTGTGTTCCAGTGTGTATCCGAGCCAGGGCCATAGAAAGTACGGTAAACGGTGAAACCCCAGTTTCGATAATACTGAAAATTTTGTGGGGTTTTTCTGTCATTGACCAGGTACTTGACTATAGGTCCTGTGTTTATGCGTGGGGGTCGCCATAAGAACTTAACCATTTCTGAGATTTCCGGCATATTGGCGATTTTAATGATATCGGTAGTTGATGTTGTCTAAGGAATTGTGTGTTGTCTGCACGGAGAGTACTGGTTTCAACAAACAGGCTGCAGCGTGTGTTTTGTACTAATAAATTCTGTTACAATGTTATTACGGCTATGGCAATATCTCGGTCACAATGTTTGTCAGGCCCTATTTCGAGCTTGGCTTAATCAAGTAACCTCCGATATTGCAACCAACACACCAATCATATCCATGATGAACGGACCCCATATAAAGTGCAAGACTGATCAATCGTATCTTTTTTCCGGTCTCTGATACTTCGCCGGCAATAGCATACTTTTGAAGCTTCTTTACAGACCACGCGCCTAATGTCTGATTGGCAATGGTACAATTGAGTCATTGCAATGTGTGGTGCGCTATTTGCGGAGGTCCAGTCGCTTCATACAATATAACATCCCATTACAATCGCCCAAAGGATTGCTATAAGTATGATCCAGATGTTTTCGACCCAGCTGACGTCGAGTGGACAAATCAAACCCAACTCCTGGGCTATAATCCTTCAGCTGCTGAAAATTCCAAGTCTGTTCACTATTTTATTTCTCATATAATATGCTACCTAGACCAGGTTCTATGTGTCTGGGCCAGTTAGAATTCAACGCTTCTTAAACTTATCTTCTGAAGCGCGACAAGATCCCATCCTTGTAAGTATTGACGTGCGTTCTCTGAGAGTCTACAAGAACGACAAAAGTCGTGAACGAGTGATTCCCTTCCATCCGGAATGCTACAAGACTTTGGCATGGTATTTGACTGGAACTCCTGATACTACCAAGATGAACAAAGGGATACTCTGTAGAGCCTTCAACCGATTCTCAGTTGTTAGAAAGATCCGACCACCAGAGCTAAGGTGTCTTTCCCTAGATTATGGGGATGCTAATGAAGCTCAGAGTTGGTACTGTATATGCAGTCCTGGGAGGGAGTATACGGTTTCCAACCCGCAGTATAAAACTGAACTAAAGGATGAGATCACTTGTCTCATTTCAGGTTCTGAGTTCAAGAGTCAGGCACTTCAGTTCCGCTATGGAGCAAAGTCAGAGCCAAATCCTCTAGGAACTCTTCCCGAGACAGTCATGTTTACAGTTTCGGAATTCCTGGACAATACAGATCTTGTTGGAATGCAAAAACTGACATTGTCGAACGTATTCTCGCGCCCGACTCTGATATGAACTTACAGATCTGTAACGGTCGCATTCGAGATAGTGGGCGTTGGCACAGTCTTGTCCACCTGTACACCCTCATTCTCGCTAATGATATAGACCAACTATCACAAGTGCGCAGTATTGCTGCATACCTCATACGAGATCAGTACAGCTCAGGTTACTCGGGAGCTCACAGTTGTGACTTAGGTAACTTGCGCCTTGCCACAGGTCGGGAGACTCGCTACTTACGAGACCGGAATGACGACGGATCGATCTGGCCTGAGCATCGTTGGGATACATTCGAAATAGATGGGCAAGGCGGTGAGAGGATTGAAGAGATTAAAATCTACAGGGACCCCATTCATGATCCTGCGCCTACAACAATCGAGGTAAGTGGACCAGGTTGATGGAAATCTAGCTAACCTGTAATCCAGATCCATACCAATCGAGGCCGCTCAGTGCTATGGGGCGTAGATATGAAACGGGACTAGAATGGGGGAGAAACAAATCAGCATGCTCGTCTTCCGATGGGCCTTGCTACTTATCTCCGTCCAGACGAGGGGTTTGCTATTGTTGGGTTAGATTTGGGATGCGGAAAGGTTTTTGGACGCTGGCAGGCAGACAATGAAGTTATTGACCCTCACTGGGAGCGCAATCAACACGTGATCGGCAAGGGTTACATGGATGTGGAGGATGTCAAGGGACCTTGGACCAAGGAGCAGTATGAAAGGCGTAACGAGTCGTCGTTACATACAGGCATGAGCAAGTTTGGCATCATCACCAAAAGGATCACAGATGGGCCAAAACAATGTATCTAGAAAGCTTGAGACTATATCTATATCAAAAACCCAGGAATGGTTTCTCCTCCACGGTTCTGACCCGCGAAAAATTGATGGCATAGGAGTTGAGTGCCTATAGCCCTGGCAAGTCGAAGATTGCCGCATCAGAACCATTCTGCTCGCTCACTTAACAACCAATCATAGCAGTAACGATAGATCCGAAAAAGGAGCCTCCGATACCTCCAAGTGCACCGGCAACCTCTTTAAGAACATTCGGTGTGAAACAGTGCGCTATCACAACATTAGTTCCATCTTCTTATCTTTGGTCAACAACTCACAGTTACTAGTCTGAAGAGTAACGTCAATCTCGATATAGATCGTGTCGCCAAAGTTCTTACGCATCTTGATGTAATTACTAAAGTTAGACATCTTACACTGCTGAGCCTGGAATTTGGGTTTGTCGGGAGGTATCGCCGCATAGCCGGGATGGCAGTCTTGGGGGTGACCGATTTCTGGACGGCTGAGGCCATATATCCTCGTGTATGGCGTCCGTAGTACTCGCCTCTGACTGCGATGCGGAGCCAGGCGTCTTTTTTGCGGTTACCGCCTGCCATGTGGACTACCTTGCGCGTGTACATGACGCTCTTGTCGCAGTCTCCATTTCCGCAGATGGAATGGATGGCTCCGCCGAGGGGTTTTCTGATGGAGGCGTCGCAGCCGTAGTCAACTTGAGTTTTACCGCAGAAGACTTTGGTTCCCTTGGGTGCACGGGTGTCGAGATCGAAGTCGGTGATGTTACCGAGTTCGGGAGCCAGGGACTCTTCGAGGGTTTCAAGATCGCGTAGATTGAGATGAGACAGTGAGATCATGGGAGTAGAGTCATAGTCATCAATTGAAACGTTGGCAGGGACGAGGAAGCCTTGTCCAAAGTCAAAAGGCTCTTCAGCATCGATGTCCCGTGGGCTCATCGCTGGCATCGCCAGTACAGGGGCCAGGGAGATAAGAATGATGTTGAAAGAATGCATCGTGATTGGGTTGATTTAATGAATAGCCATAGAGTTGTGATTCCGAGTTGTATACCATTGCCAGCATGGTCTGTTTAATTTATATGTCTTCGCTATTATATCTTCTGGTGCCCATTTACACCTGATATCTCGGAAGTTTCCTCATTTGGGCGCCAAGCGCTATCGCACGATAGCGGAGCACCTTCTCCAGAATCTTGGGGGCCATATTCTATCGCATGTTCGATGGCGTTTAGGCAATACCCTATCAACTTGATTCTTCCATGTTGTGCAACGAAAAGTCGGAAGCGACCTTCTCCTTCCAGACTTCTGAATCCTTCGAGATAATAGCTCAGGTATCACAACTGCGTTCTCGAACCTCGCTGACTCGAGATTCTGCGTAACGCTTTGACAATAATCTTGCGACTTGACTCTTTCAGCCATACCGCCGATGCATTGAAATTTGGACCCCAATAGATAAATGTGAGCTGTGGCCTCTGAGGCTATGTTGAAATGTAATGGCACGAATACACGGTGGTCTAGAAGGTAAAGAGGCCAATGATGACAGGGGTAAAAAGTGCTATGTGACCTGCCAAGACAACCGAGGCTGTCGTGTCTCTTTCTGCGAGATCTACACTCGAGGCTAAGTTTGGGGTCCCAAATCACAACGAAACACGGACAATTAAGACTTGGCAATGCTAGGATGTTGTTCAAGCACTTATCTTATCAGGAGTTGGTAAGGGATGAGATAAGGAATATCACTTGTTTCTTCTGAACAGCATCGCCTGTTGGTAATAGTTCTTAAACGATAATAGGAATTAAAAATAAGGAAGTAAATATAAGACTATAGTACAGAAAGCTTT
Organism: Fusarium acutatum; assembly: GCA_012932015.1. Classification (NCBI taxonomy): domain Eukaryota; kingdom Fungi; phylum Ascomycota; class Sordariomycetes; order Hypocreales; family Nectriaceae; genus Fusarium; species Fusarium acutatum. Next base: position 85,747 of record JAADJF010000481.1, read on the forward strand.
AAGAG